>VXAZ01009215.1:2286647-2379790 GCA_013399875.1 Gymnorhina tibicen | reverse complement strand
GGGAAGGCAGCGGGCGCTGCCCGCGGTCGCGGCGCGCCCCGAAGTGGCTTCGCACGGCGTTTTCCCCCACCCCGCTCGCTGCCGCCGATAAATCCCAGTGCCGGGGGGCAGAGCGGCACTTGGCGGCTGCCGCGCTGCGGGGAGGCGGCGGAGCTCGGGCCCCTCCCCGCGGCGGCGACCCCCAACAGGGGCAACTGGAGCCGCAGCCGCCGGAGCTCAGGTGAGCGCTCGGGGCTGACGGCGGCGGCGGGAGGAGGGACGGGACCGTGCGGGGTCGCAGGGAGCCGCGGGAGTGTGCGGGGCGCCTCGTCTGGCATCCCCCGCTGCTGCATTGAGGGGACCAGCTGCGAGGGGGAGCCCCGCCAGCACAGCGGCGGGCAGGCAGCAGGATGCTGCCCTATGGTTTCTCCAGGAACCGTGAAGTTTTCCTTCATGAGCTTAAGGCGGGGTCCAGGAGGGCTCCTTGAGGGCTTCGGGGCTCTGCCGGGGGCTGTAGTGCCGGCGGGAAGCTCGGAAAGGGGGTGAGCGGCGGGCGTATCCCGCCCAGCGCGGCTTCCCCGCGGCGCCCAGCCCTCCCGTGGTCCCGGTAAGTAGCGTGCTCTCCGGTGTTGTCCGGGCATCCCCAGTCTCTATTAGTGGTGCTGTGAGGTCGTCTCTAAGGTACCTCTCAATAGATAGAAAGGGCAGTGCTCTGCCCCTGCGTTCTCACACCTCAGTGGGGGCTGAGTGTCGAAATGATGCACAGGATGTGAAAATAGTTAATCCCAGTAGTGTACGAGGTAGACTGTATTCCTTGCTTCAGGAATGGACCTCCGGGGGCATGAAATGCAGTTGTTGGATTGCCTATCTACCTGATAGTCCCTTGACTCAAAACGAGCATCAGGTGGAATCAAGACCTTCATTTGGCCACAAGCTATGGGGTCCTTCAGTGTATATATCTAGAGAGATGGTGAGTAGAGAACAGGGCTAGTTCATTTTATTGTTTGTAACCAACCTTATGCTTCAACTTTGGGTCCACGGTGACTAAATAATGTGCTATTAACAGCATAAGACATTTAATCTGTGTTTGGTTATTTCCTGGTGGCTGGGAATCTTATAGAAAAAATTCAGACTTGTTCAGTTTCAAAGGATTGGAACTGGTGTGTGATTATGCATTCAAAAAACTGGGGTTCTAAGTTAAAAAAAAGAAAAAAGCAAACCCCACCAAATCTGCACCTCTAATGATGCACGACTTTCCCATTGAGAAACGTAAGAAGAGTAACAACCCAGCAAAGTGCTTGTTAAATTCAAGTGAGGGCTTAGGTGCAATGAGCTTCAGTGGAATTACTCAGAAGCTAAAGGCAAGGCTGAAGGCAAATGTGCTTCCCCAAACCAGGGCTTAAGTACTGTTCACTGAAGCATTCAGTCGCATGAATCACAGTCATTCAAAAGTTCAAGGCAAACCAAATCAGGGAAAACATGGATTGAACAGCATCCTCAGTCTCTCTGGTCAAGAACTAGGTAATTGCCAGCCCTGGGGATTTTTCCTGGGGTTTTTTAGGAGGTCTCTAAGTATAGTGTGAGCTGTTCCTGACTCTGTCTTGGAATGCAGATTGCAAACTCGTAAAAGCCACTAGCCGTCCATGATCATGGGTTGGCTTCAGCCTACCTTTGCATTTCAGTCATCTCTCAAACTCTGGGACTTCGGAGGGCAGCTTTCATGTGATCTGCCCAATTTAAAAACTACAAGAAAATCTCTTATTTGTTAAAACTATTATCTCCAATTCATTTATAAGCACCAAAAGCATAAATTGTCAGGCACCAGATATGTACGTAATTTCAGGAACCAGAGCACTTGCCAGCACGGAAAAGGACAACATTATATAATTAAGATGTCCGAAGAGTAGCATATATTTCTAAATAGCTTGGTTCTCTTTGATTCCTATGAAATTAGAGAAAACTGTACTTAACTGTTCCCTGTTTTTCCTCTGTTGACAAAGTCCTGTGCATGCTGCAATCATCTGTATCCTTGAGTATCTTCCCATTCTTTTCAGGATGCAGATAAGCACACCTGTTTTAAGGGCTTTAATAAAGTTAAGATGCACTTTTGCTTGTATTGTTATTTAACATCTCCAGGAGTGCACAGATAGAGGCAGTGTTGGTTTCACAGTTCTGAGCTTTAGCCTGTTGCTGTTGATAATGTGCCTTTGTTGTTGTTGGGGTCATTTTTTGGAGTTGTTTTGTTTTCTTTTTCTGTAAAGCCCACCAGGTTCATCAAGTGGCCACCTCAAGACAGTGGATGTCAGCTTTAAAATTCATGTTTCCCTGATCCTGGTATTTCTGCTGCAATCCTGCTGCCCCTTGCTGGCAGTGGCATCAGCAAGTAAAGAGGAAACTGGCAGCAGGCCCTTTTCTGACGGAGGGGCTCAGATTTAGCATAACCTCCCAGTAAGAATGATATGTTTAAGACATAAGGATCTCTTCCAGGACACAAAGGGAGGAGTCTTGTATATTAAAAAGGGAGGAAAAAAAATCTCAAGGCAAACAGCAAGAAAAGCCTTAAATCGGTTGAAAGTGATTTGGAGAGTCATTGATCAAACACTGGGAGTACACCAGGAGAAAGAAAAAGGTCACCAGGCCAAACTCATTTCCATGTAATTACATTAAGTCTGTCAAACTAATCCCTGGCACAACTTGACTAAAAATATTTCTCTGGTTCTCCTTTAGAAAGTGACTAGTGTATTCAAAAGGCAAGCACCTATTTCTCCACTTGCTCAAGTATGTAAATATGTCTGTTTATGAGCAGCTCTCATAAATTCAACAGCATTTGGCCTGTGTAAAATTAAACACCTGCCCAAGATTTTACTTCTGGAAATGGCTGGTAGATTAGCCCTTCTAAACCTTTTTACATAGATAATTTTGTGCTCTTGACAGTCCTGGCAGTAACAAATGTGGGGTCCGTGGAGGTCACTGTGGTGGGAAGTTCAGCAGCTGCAGATGAAGTCAGAATTTGAATGTAACTGAGGTGAAGTAGAGATGTGATCTGCCGAAGTGAGTTCAGGAAGGCCCGGTATGGAGCATCACGCTGACCTGGGAATAATCTGCTGCACAAATGTAGTATGGGAAGCAGCTTGCCTGGTAGCACTTATACAGGAAAAAAGCAGTGCTGAGAGAAAGCCAGACATCTCACAGGGCTGCATAAGGAGGATTGCGCCCTACAAAACATGTGGTGGGATTTGGTCCCACAACTCGACGTTGGTGGGGTCTTGGCTGAAGGAGTCTGCCACTTGGGACACAGCTGTCCAGGCTGAACTTCCTGGTGAGGGTGCAGGGAGGGGTTTAAAAGCATGGTCATGAAGGAGATTAACCAGGCTCTTTAACCTCAAGAGTGAACTGAAGCAGGACATGCTTGTAGCCTCCACGTTTAGAAGTCTGCTCCAAAAGGGAGGGAGCTATCTGCTTCCTGTGCAGCCAGTATGGGCTCAAGCCACCCTGTAACCATGGTATTGGACTGCTGAGAAACTTCCCATAGGGAAGCAGCAGTTGTACTCCTATCCAGGCGAGGAAATAACCTGAAAGAGTCACAGGGTATGCCCTTAGGTATCCTGGGCTTGGGTAGGACTTGGCAAGGGCGGTTTTGTAACAGGGAGCTACTCCTACAAAGGGATATTTTTCTTTAGTCCCACGGACAGCGAAGTCATCTCAGGCAAAACAGTTTGGACCTCTAAGTTATTTAGAAACCCAGTAAGCAAAGTCATCAGCCCCAACATCTAACTCCTCTGCTCACATGGAACTACCCTTTTCCTTACTGTTTCCTCAAATCCAGAATGGGAACAAGGAGCCAAAATGCTGAAAGTAAGGCCACCCTATTGAAGACAAGGCTTAATCTTACACATGGCAGTTGCCAAGGCTGTGGCTGCTGCCCGGGGCTTTCTAAAACCAGTTTTCCCTCTGTTGTCTTTGCTGGCTGGATCCTTTTGCCCAGCTGGCAATACATAGTCTGCCTGCTCTCCCTGGACCCACAGGGAAACGCCTCACCACCTGACTTCTTGGGCATGGGGACATGGCCACTCTTGCCTCTGCTCTGGACACCATCCACATTGCCAGAGGTTTCTTCTCTATCACGTATAAGCACCCATTGCTGGGCACTTCCCTTCCCAAAGGGCCCGTGGGACATGGGGTGCAGACTCTCCCTGCTCAGCCCCATTATTGCAGAAAGACATAAGGGGACATCTCTTTTGGGAGCAGGCAAATCAAGTATTTGTCTGTTGCAGAAGCTCGTAATAAAATTGCCTTTAAGGGTCACCCATGTTCTCCCAGGGGTCTGTCTGGGATCCTAAAAATGAAGGAGTTTTTGGTAGCACCCAAACCATCATTCAGTCTCTGCAGTACTATCAAAAATATGCAGTGGTACTATATCAGCAGCTCATCAAACACAATTTAAAATATGTGGGGGCAGCATATTGCTAGTCCCCAGCATTGTCACTTGGTTACTACGACTGGAAACCCTGCTCCTTTACACTTCTGGCCAAATGCCATGGCTTTAGGCTGGCAGGGAAAAGGATGCACTGAGACCTTTAATACCCCACTTGCAGAATTATCCCTTTTTTTCTGCAAGACTTTCCGAGTTTGGATATCCTGGAGGAATATCATGCTGACAGCATCTAATTATGCTGCTGGTTGATTTATCAATTTATGCTCTTTTAGGAGCTAGAAGTCATGGAAGGCCAGGAAAGATCCTTCTCCTGAGCCCACATCTCAGATGAAGCAGCATCTCTTTGGCAGAGCCTTTCGGAGGAGGAGAGTAACACACATCCAGTTCTCCAGGATGGACAGCCCCAGCCCCACTGTGGGCTACCTGAGCCCTTGACTGTTTCCTGTCCCTCCAGACACCCTGTTTTTGCCTCTGGGTGTTTTTGCAGCTACCTCTGCTGTGGCAGCATCTCATCATTTTTGACTTTCAGTCCAGGGCCCAAATACACTGACTAGCTCCAGGTCCACCTCTTTTTTTAATTGGTTGGAAGGATTTTGGTTTATACTTACAGCATAAGCATCAAAAAAAGGAGAGATATTTATAAACCTACACATTTATTTACTTTGAGATTAACTTATTCCTCCCCACAAGCTAAATTAGATAGATATTCCTATTAAGGTATTAGTGGTTCTGGTTTACTTTTTTTGATTCTTTTTTTATAATCAAGCAGGCCAGGCTATGTGCTACACCAGAGAGCAATTGCTACCTGCCTTGCTGTTCCGCTCTTTTCTCCGTTTTTTTTCTCTTTTTTAATACCATTACATTACAAATACTCATATAAATACCCATTTCAAACTAGGATAGGAGCATACAAATGAGGTCCTACATGGCAAAATACTCTGTTGAACAGTGTGCCATGGGCTGGACCCTGTGCTGCTTCTGTCTTCAAGTATCTTTCCTGTAGGAGATTAATTTGAGGCCAAGCATGCAAACTGAAAAGTACCATTCAGAAAGATTTATGATGCTGTTTCATTAGGGATGCATACGTGGAATTATTCCCTGCCTGAAAGCACTGACTCAGAGCTCACATGTAAATTGCCAGGATAATTCCACTATTCCGTGTTTCACAGAATTGAATGTTCCGTGCCTTGCTTCAAGTGTTTTGTTGATGGAAATCTTTCAGTTTTCTCCTAGAGAGAGTTTTGTAGACTGTTGAGCTGTAAGTATGTTGTCCTGACTTACAAACACACAACTGCCAGTCAAATTAATATCTTAATTTTAAACTGCACACCTTCCCATCAGCACCACTCTGTTCTTGCAGTAATGCTTTTGAGTAGTAGCATTTCTCATAAATGTGAAGTTCTGTATAAAGGGAAATACTTGGAACTTAGCAAAGCTGTATCCATGTTGTGTCTTAGCTTCATATCCCAAAATATCCAAAGATGCAAAACCTAAGCTGGCTGCCAAGCAAGACCTTGCCATGAGTGTGGGTGAACATAACACACAGGCATGATTCACATGTTTACACAGCAAATAACTTAATTTTGATCCATTTACAATGGCATTTCATTAAAGGACATTAAAACAAAGTGCTTTTTAAAGCACTGAAATAGGTTAGTAGTTAGTATCCAGTTTGGAAATTGAGTGAGGTCTGAAATGGGTTACAGGCAGGCACACATACGTTTTCTTTATTAGATATTTTCCAGCTGATTCTGCCAAACTTGTTAGGGTCAGAACAGACTGACCAGGGTGAAGTGGCCCAGGTGGGTACACGTGTGCACACAGCTCTCTGTTTGACACAGCTTGCTGTGTTAGCTGTCACTGCTCAGGTGGTTTTCCATACAATTCATGTTTCCCTGAGTTGTGACAGTCAAATATCCACCTTTCTCTTCCTGGTGAGACTAATGCCTTTTCATAGGCCATCATAAAGCAGGCAAGTGATCTTGCAGAGCTGTAAATATTTGATAAAACTGCTTTGCATGGTGTGAGTGTGAACTTCACAGTGTGCAGACAGCTAAAAACCAAATTATGCTGTGCATTATCTTCTTGAATTAAGAGCCCAGACTATCACTGTTTTTGTTCACTGGACTGAAACAAAGATCTGAAATGCCTGAAAAATTGGACAAATTATACATTTGGGGCTGGTATGAATAGAACACTCACCTGAGTTACAATTGCACTTTCCTGCTGTATATGTATACGAGCCTTTCTCTGGGTTGCGTTTCACACAGCAGCTGTTTGCTGAGCCTTAGGAGAGCTTTCAGGGATATTAAAACACACAATGGTGCTCTGAAAAACAGCAGTCATCTTGTCCACGTTGGAATTCCTCCCATGGGTCCTCAAAAAACTCACCCACTGGGCCCAAGGAAGGGCTGGGGGAGGTCTCATTAGGTATTTGAGCCTTTTGCTATTAGGGAGCCTCTGGTCTCCTTTTTTGGATATTTTCCAATTGTCAGGTAATGTATGGACAGAGAAGAAAAAGCCCCCCTCTTACAGAGGAGAACAAAACAAACAACAAAGTGAGTAAGAAACAGTAGTAAGCTCTTGTTATATTATAAGAAATAGTAGTTACCAAAGATCCTTACAATTTGTGCTTGAAGAAGATTCTGTGATGGGACTGTGCTGCCTGGCTGAGCCTCAGTGGGGTCTGAGGGGTCCAAAATGCTGTTTGGGCGTAAGGACTACAGTCCCAGTTGCTCCTACTTGTGGAGAAGTTTGGAACAAGAAAGCAGGGAAATTTCCACACAGAATTTTTCTTCTAATTATTATTAAAGAAGTGAAACAAGCCTTGCGTTTAACCTCTTAGTTATGTTGATCTCTGTCCTGAAGAGTTTGAAGCAAATACAGGCTTTCTGTTCTCCCTAGCAGCTGCAGAAGTGTCTGTGAAAGATACACAAAATGGACAAGTCTTCCATTAACAGCAATTGTGTCAAATATGCTCTGAAACCTTCTCATATTAAATGGAAATTGACACTTCTTAATGACTTAGTGTAGTCCAGTTGTCTCTTTGAAAAGACTACAGTATTTAGTGTCAAAATAATCAGTTTTCAGTCCTTGTTGGTTTTAGGCTCTGACTTATGATTAACCATATATACTAAGCTGCTAAAAGTAAATACACATCATACAAAAGTAAAACTTGCTTGTTTCCCAAGTATTTGATAATAGAAGAACTGTTTGCAAACACTTCACTAAAAAAAAAATCAAACACACACAAAAACAAAACAAAAAAAAGGGAATACTTATTTCATAGAGGAGGAAAAAGCATATAAAGAAAAGTAGATATGTTAGAGACTTAAGCACAGCTTGCTTTGAGACAAGTTTGATGTGTGGGTGGGTGATAAATATACTGGGATTTACTGGTGGAGGTATTTGTAACTGTTTTCACTTGCTGTCAAAAAGCACAGCATGGATGTTTGGAAACTTACAGTCCTGCAGTTCCTGTTAACTGTTCCTGTTAATAAGTGCTAGCAGAGAACCCTGCCCAGTGCTGATGAAGAGTAGCCAGAAGAACAAGTGAGAACATCCTGGCCAAGCCCTACAGACATCCAGGCTCAGGGAGGGAGATGAGCTTGAGGCTCATGCTAAGGCACCACTTTGCATTACCAGGAAAGCTTAAATCTGGAGTATGGGCAGATCCAGACACCAGGGCCAGGGTAGAAGTAAGGACTTGGCCCAGTCACAGCAGTATATTGGAAGAAAAAATCCCTGCCAATTTTCTTGAGTCCCTGCTATGTATACAAATCCACTTCACGTGCTTTGGGATTTTGTCCATTTCCCTTAGGCACAGTGACGCCCACTGGAGCCAATAGAGGTCTGGAAACTGCTGAGAATGTAAGTGAATTTTTAATATATAATCAGATAGGGAAGAAAACGTTACTTAAATGTCTTCCACGTGGTATTAAAACATTTAACTTTTCTTAAGCCCATTTTCTTTACTCTTTGGTTGGTGAGGAAGTTTTCTAAGGTAAAATCCTATTATCTTGGCTCCTTTATAGTTTGGGGAATTCAGAAGGTGTGACTAGATCCAAGTGCGGGCTCTTCCCCAAGCTATTCATATGCGAAGGAGCCTTTGCATACCCTGTATATGAGATCCAGGCTGTCACACTTAAAATGATCCTGTGGCTTTTCCTCATGGACAGAGTGAGCTGGCAGTCATCACCATCTGCTGGCCACACTCAACACCACTTAGTAAGGCTGGTGACCAGGGGACAAGTATCTCATTGCTCCCTGTCTGTATTCAGCCTGGCTGTCTCTTGGCAGTGATTCTGCCTGGGCATCAGAGGAGGATTGGACAAAAACAGGGATTGAAAGGATGTTTCCAGAGCAGCCAGAGTCAAATGATGGGGAGAACCCTGAGAGTCTGCAGCCTTAACTAAAGCAGTTTCCCACAAGTGAATGACATTGAGGTGCATCCATCTCCCCTCCTGTACTTTATGAGTGCTCCAGGTGTGACCAGATCCTGTGTCACTGATCATCCCGATACAGAAACGTTCCTTTAAATACAAGGCACGTTACTTAAAATGCTCATGGCTCTCCCTGCTGTGCAGCTGTGCCCTGGGACCTCCAGATGCACCACTGCCAGAAGCAAGCAGTAGAGCTGTTACCACACAGGCTTTGGAGCTTGAACTTAGAATGGAAAATGTAAAAGTAGGTTAAAAATGCAGAGGCTAGCATTTGTCTCATCTTGTGGTTTAATTTTTGCAGCACAGCTTAATTTGATCTTCTCTTTTTCACGTATAGTGCATTCTAGTCAGCCATTTAATAAGAAATTCACCTAACGTTAAGAGCCACAGTAAAATAGTCCTTATTTAGTGGTAGATTTATAGCCCAGAAGCTTGCAGACAGCACTCTGTGAGCTGTGTGATGATTTTAATGTGCGGGTGGCATCTTCATGGATAAAATTTCCATTATTTCATAACCAAGCTATTGCTTTCTAACCAGGCACACAGTGGGCATTATCCAAGAGGGGGAGAAAAAAAAGATATTTTTCTTTCAGGAGTTATATTTTGGATTCATGTAATAGCTCTCTTCTCTGTGTGTTTAATTCATGATACTGATGTGATACCATGGTTTATTCAGAAAAATGATTTTTCTCTGGAACTGGCTTATAAAATAATGGTTTTTTAAATGTTGTATTCGGCAGGAAAGCATGATAATATTTTTTTTTGTATTTTAGGCATAAAAAAAATTAATTCAACAGCAAATATCTTAATGGCACTTTTAATGTAACAACCTTTAAACAGTTTCACTATCCAGTACAGCAGTACCAACACTGATCTAATTTTGGGCCATTTTAGATAGTGTACTTTTAAGCTGTTCCATGAGGCATGAAATCCTGCATGTGTGGTTCAAACTGTGTGCAGTACAAGGCTGAGTGATTGTGCGTGATCATGAAAATCATTCTGAAAATCAAGCAGTTTAAATTTTCACTTATGCCAGAATGGTTTTTGGCAGCTAGAGGGCGGGGGGGTGGAGAATAAAAGGATGTTACAAGGTTGAAAGGAGCTTGAAGTGTACAATGCATGTAAAAGTAGACCTTGGGCAGCTATTACCAGCCAGATGATGGCAAGAAAATCATCGACATGTTATGTCCACTGATAATTGCCACATACTGGCCATCTAGCCATGCTTAAAATGATGGAGTTAAATTACCAAAAATTCCTTGATGGCTCCTTGCATTCCTGCACTGAAGTGTTAGTGCAAAGATCTAGATAGTCATTGGAGAGACTACCTAGACAATCAGTGCTTCTTGCAGAATTAACGTTGCCTTTAGAAACGTCCCTGGACAACTGACTATCAATAGGTCTCAAAAACGGTGTCTCTTTACCTAATACCGTCAGTACCTCAAAATTTGTGTTCAATTTCTATTACAAACCTGTCAGATGTGCTAAAAAATAGTGCCCCAAATTGCTGGTTTTGTCAGCTTATTTAGGCATAAATTTCCCTTGAAGCTGTTTCGATCCTTCATCATCAATTTGGGCAGATGTGTTGATGCATCGCCTGCTTCCAGTTACCCTCCAGTTTTTGCCAGCGTTTATCCCTGTTACATTATCCTTTGCACTGAATTCACACGTGGATGTGGATGTAGCCAGCACCTTTGGAAAGAACCAGAATGCCTCTGATTATGTAGAGATCTCTACACCTTCACTTGTCGACTCTTTTTCTAAATCAGTGTCATCCAGGCAAAGAAAAATGCTTCCTATGACTCAAAAAGACCTTGCATTTTTCTGACGTTTTATGTTCCAAACATAACCTAGCTAAGGAGAAAACCATGACTTATAGTTTGATGGGGGATAAAAAGTGATCTCTGTTCTCTTAATGGCACCTACAAGCTCTGTTAATGTCCTCAGAAGTGAGATATATTTAACATCAGCTATTTTTTTTTTTTTAAATGGCTGTTACTCAAATTACTAGAAAGTATTGCTGTTGTAGATACTGCTTCTGGGACTACATGAAGGAAAGGGCCTGGGTTTGATAAAGGAGAAATCCTGCTGGTGAACTTCAGTTGGACCAGCCCTCTGGTTCTTCTGTTCTTGAGGCTTCTCGATGTATCGTTTTTCCAGGATGTTCAGATAGACAGCAGGGAACTCAAGTCAGTTCTGATTTTCTTCAACCGTTCCAGAATTCTGAGTTTGGCGAGACTTTCAACCACCCCAGTATTCCTTAAATGTTTTGGGTTTTTTTTCAATTTCCCGTAGTCCTGTGATGCCTGGTCTCTGCTTGCAGGCAAGTAGCACACCACTCATCCCCAGCGGGAGGGAACCCGTCCTGACAGCCCAGCCATGTAAGAGGAGACATGACTAGCATGTTGTGGCGGTTTAGGCCAAATTCAGGGAAACGTCCAAAAGGAACGTCTCCTCAAAGGAAGGCAGGCCACAAACCACCCCTTCCCCCCAATTGGGTTCGGGAAAAAACAAATTTTCCTCAGAGGAAAGTGAAGGAGAAAATAAAACTATTTATTTAACAAACACACAGGAAAACAATACTAATAATGCTAAATAATAAAATCTCTCGCTCTGGAGAGAAAACCTGAAAGATTTTAGAGTCCTTCTGTGGGTGCGGTCTCTCTCCTCCTCCTCGGAGCTGGGTTGGCGTGGGGGGCCCCTCTCCAGGCCGGTGGAAGGTCCCCTGGTGGGGTTCTGATGTTCTGGTGTTCTGAACAAGTCCAGGAGAGAAGAAGGGGGAAAAAAAACCAAAAAAAACCTGAAGTCCCAAGAGGAAAAAAAACCTCAACTCTCCGTCCCTCTCCGAAGAAACAGAGCTGAAGAAAACTGACCGAAAAGCCAGAAGAAGTGCTTCCTCTGCCCACCGCAGAAGTAGCTAATCTCTGTGTCCTTGAAGCACAAACTGTTTTGAAAAGTTCGCTCAGTTTTTTTCTCTGTCTCTTGCATCCAGTTTTAAAGGCATAGAAAGGCTCAGGAATCATGTCTGGGCATAGAGCAGTGGTAGGGGATACAACAGCATACAGTCACCCCAAGACACATGTTGTCTAAAAACTGCTCATCCAGTTTCTCTCTCACTCTTTGCAATATATTCAGGGAATACGCACACTACTGCAAGGAAGCACTCAGGAACAGAGTAAACACTGAGTAAGGGAATATTGCTGGAACACTGCAGAGGCGCTGTAGTTGTGTAGATGGTGTACTAATGCCCTTCATTTCTAGCCGATGCTTTCTCTTGAAACACAGGGTGATGTTTCTCTTGATGTGCTCTCTCCAACGGCCCGAGCATATGCACCTCTCCTGGACTTAACAGGCTGAGACACTCAACTGCTTTCCTTTAGTCTAGGAGCCAGGACCAAACAGAAACACGTGCAGAAGGCATATGGAAGCTGGAGGGAAAGCATATTGTCCCTGTCATGAACTAATGACAGTGAGACAGGAGGGGAGAGAAATTTCCTGCTAGCAAGCAGAGCCTCTGAGCTCCCATTTTTAGCCTAATGCATGTCCCCACAGCCCCATGCAGGAGTGTGGGGATAGGATCCCTGGCCCAGCAGTGAATGGCCAAACCAGCAACCACCATTAGACAGCCTGCTTCAGGGATGCTTGCTTTCTTCTAGCTGCATGTTTCTTGAAATGAGTTATTAGATACTGTCCAGAATGTTTTTACATGTTTTCCTGATTTAAGGGCATCAAATTCAGCTACTGTAGCTTAGGTAGTGCTGGTTTTGCTATTTCCCTCAATTCCCAGCAGAAATTAGGCAGAGGATCTGGGATTCAGATGTTTGAGATTAATGGGATTGCTTGGGTATCGAAGCAGTGACAAAATAGAAAGTTATTCCTAACAGAAAATGTAATTAGTCCCTTTCAGATCTTCAGTTTGACAGTAGCACTAACATCAATTATTCTCTGTTGGGAATATTCCACTTTAACCCTTGGGGAGGGTTCACTGTAATATCACCCTTTCTCAGTAGTAATCGGAAGAAAGAAGGCCTTTTCAAATCATTGTCTTGCTACCTTGAGATTTTTAACATTTAAGCCTCCCACTTATCAGCTGATGCCTTGCGTTGACTTCAGCACCTGAACAATTCCAATACTCTCAAGTGTCTGGAAATGAACTCTTTTTTTTCCTCCCTCTTTTTTTTTTTCTGGCAAGAGTCTGCAGAGGAAATCAACAATGTTTCCAAGCTAAAAGGTATTGTCGAAAGTAAAGTTAAAATCCTCGGGGTGGAGGAAATATGTCAAAATAATCTGGCAAAGCTATGAGCCTGGGTCTTGGGGAGAAAAGGTAGCTCTGCTGTGTTGGTTTCAGCTTAATCAGGAAACTCTCTCAGCTCTGGGTCTCAACTCTGTTCCTGCAGGTCACAGCCGTTCTTCCAAGCAGAGTGTGCCATCTGCAGCTTCTTCCAAAGGTATTAAATTATCAAACTGTGAATTCCTCAGGTGCAAAATATGCTTTTTTAAGAGTGGTGCTGCTCTCCTAGTGCACACATTTCGGGGAGTTTGACAGAGCTTGGTGCAGTTTGTGCTGTTTGGTTTTCTCAGGCCAAGCAGATCCTTCCTTCAAGCCAGCATTCCTGATGAAACCTCACAACCCTATGCAGAAGTCACACTTAGTTTCTAACCCTGGTGTTCCCTCTACCATTTCACCATCTATAATCCGAAAATCCCATCTTCAATTTAGCATCATGTGTTTGAGACTGTTGAAACATGCTTAAGGAGATTTAAATGCACAGCTGTGTGACTCAATCCCCTAGATAGGTTTTATAATCAGCCTTTATGCATAGCTCCAAGTTATTTTGAATAGAGGACTGCTGAAAATAACGAGAAAAAAAAATTAAAGAAATTTTAAATTATCTCTTTTCCCACACCTCCAGATTGAGATACTCTGTGGTTAAATATCTCTGAATAAAGCTGTTCTAAATTAAATACCGGCTTTCGTGGTATATAAGACGAAGCTGGCAATAAAAAGTACATAATATCCCATCAAGATGTTGAAGTCTTAATCCAGAACACAGTGGGACTGGTGTGCACTGCTGCCAGCACACCTGGCCACAGTGGCTGTCTCACAGAGTGCTGTACCCTGATGTGGCCCATTTCTGCCTACCTGGATTTGCTGTTCAGATGTCCAGGGCAGATTGCCAGCTCCTTGCCCACGTGACACCTTGGGAGGCGGTGGGACAAAATTAAATCACTGTTGTGACACAAAGAGTAGTGAGGGCATGATGAAACCAGTGAAGGGTCTGGAGCAAAAGGGTCTTATGAAGGATCTTATGAAGAGCACTTGAGGGAGCTGGGGGTGTTTAGCCTGGAGAAAAGGAGGCTCAGGCAAGACCTTATCACTCTCTACAACTGCCTGAAAAGAGGGGAATGCTGGTCTTTTCTCCCAAGTAATAAGCTAGAGAACAAGAGACAAATGCCTCATATTTCCTCAAGGGAGGTTTAGATTGGATACTGGGAACAATTTCTTCACTGAAAGGGTTGTCAAGCATTGGAATGGGCTGCCCAGGGAAACTGTGGAATTGCTGTCCCTTGAAGTGCTTAAAAGCCATGGTTGAGTGTTGGACCTGGCAGTGCTGGGTTAATGGTTGAAATGAATGACCTTAAAGGGTGTTTCCAACTAAATCATTCTGTGATTCTATGACTGCCACAGCTGGACAACATCCAGCTTCAGCCCATGGGGCCTCCAGAAGAGTTAAAAAGCTGGGTGTTTTTAAGGGCTCTCAAAAATCTTTGGTTTCAGCAGGGAAGCTGTTCTGCCTCTGGAAAAGCAGAGGGCTCCTGCAGAGATTTTTGCTCCTGACTGTTATAGTAGGGAGGCAGTCCAGTTGTCAGAGGGCCTTAGGTGAAAATGAAAAGGCATATTTGAATCCAGTTATGCTGAATACTTTAACTTGATTATTGGAAACATTTATAATGCTTCTATTGAAACCCTAATTTTCATTGATGGGGTTGTTTTTGCAAATTGTTAACAATTACAGGTCACCTTTGAGATGGAAACATCTTAGAACTTGTTGTAAAAGCTTTTTAAAAGTAATTCATGTCTTATTTACTCTATCACCAGATCATTTCATGTGCTAATGCACTGGGAATGTCAAGCTGTGCTGATAAAAACAGTTTTCCTTCTATTTGTTGTTACTCTTATGTAAATATAATTAAGGCAAAAAGTATCTTAGGGATGCCTGATCACATGCATTAAGTCAGCTCCCTTTTTGCCTCCTAAGGCACACACACCCAGAACTGCAAGGTCTCTGGGAAAGACCCAGGGCTTAGGGCAGCACCTTGTCTGCTTGCCCTTGAGCCCACATCTGTGCTGGTTCTATGCAGGAAATCAAGGAGGGTGATTCACTGGGAACTAAATACGTGTCTCATCTTCAGCATGGCAACAGATCCAGCAACTGCCTCTGGAAGTACTGTCACATTTCATGTTAGGTTTGTGCTGAAGGCGTTCTGAATTTAGGTTTGTATTGCAGAAAGACTTCAGCAAACATGGAGTCTTGGGAAAAGTGGGATTGGGAGATTTGGAAGTGATTATTCCAAAATTTGTGTGAAAACTGAAATCTTTCCACTATCTGCCAAGAGTTTTGTGTTAGACTTGTGAAAGAAGGTTATGGAGTGGTATCAGGAGCAGATGTCTGGGTATCAGAACTGGAGCCAACATGATAGCAAAGCTTCCATGTAGCACAGGGGAGAGTACACAAGGGCACGCTGAAGACATCCAAAATGCAGGGGGCGACAGTCTTTGAGCACAACTATATCTTAAGGGTAAACTTTGAAAATTGCTAATTATTCTCTAAAGCACCACAGGGAACTTGCAGTATTCGGTGTGGTTCTGGCTGGGCATGAGGCGTCTGAAAGATAACTTCATCCATCTGCTGGAGGCTTCAGTGTGTCAGAGACCAGGCACACAAAAGGGTGGCTTGATCCCAGACTACCTAGCAAGCAGTCATTCGAGATACTCTCACCGTAGAGACAGAGTAATTTAGGCAGTGGTCTATGCATGCAGATGACCCCTACAAACCAGACTGGTTTTGATTAAGTACCCAAGAGTGGTTTCAGGTGCCTTTTCAGATAAGGAGCCAGCGTGACTCGGTCAAACCACTCCATCACGACACCATGTAATTTGAAGCATATAATTTGACACTGTGTAATCCATCAGAGTTCATCTATCTCAACTAAAAATGACTTTTGTACATGAATATATGAAACCCTAATGCTGTCCCATTTTCCAGTTCCCATAAATTAAATGTGTTCAGTAGAAGACTGAGAATATATAAGTGAAAGGATCAACTCTCTGCCCTTTTACACTGGCAAAAGGTTGTAGAAGACTACAATTAAAAGGTAATCATAACTTGTGCCACAAAAGAACCTCGGGTGAACACAATTAGAAAAAGAGAAATAATGGTACGTTGCCTCTGTATGATGGAACTGCAGATGGACAGTGAAGTGTCAATAACTTGAAGTGAGAGTGGCTGCTGTTGTTGCTATTTTTTTTTAAGCTACTCCAACATCCTGTGCCAAACAATTTCAACAGCTTCCAAATATGAGGAAATACATAGGCAAAATTTATTGCTGTAAGCATATATTCAAGAGGAGGATGGAGTAATTCTCTGTGCTAATTACTGTGCTGTCAGCACACCGTTGAGTTGTGAGTGTTTACTGGGTGATGTACATAGTGTCTGAAAAAACCATTGTTTTTCTGTTTCTGTGGCTTTTTTTTATACTAGTTTCACCATCTTAGCAAAATATCAGATACAGTTGCCTTACACTGGTTTCAGCAGAGAGATCAACTGGAATAACCTGTCAGAATAATAATGCTCACAAAGATGCAGAGATGGAGATAAGACAAACTATAGTAGGATCGGTAGTATAGCAGCATCATTAACCTTTTTTTCTTTCCCACACTAAATTTTCCACAGACAAGAGCGTTAGTAATTTTAACTTTGATTGAGAACTGCTATTATCCACTCACAGCATGTGGGAGCAAACAGGCACTCGGATAAATCACAAAAAAGAAAACCACTTAGCATGCTGCTTCCCTCAAAAACACCTTTTTGTGAAGGTACAAGGCTGAGTGCTGTAGCGAGAGCATGTGTGAAGACAGAAGCAAGGCTGCAACAGCCCTCTGAAGCATGCTCAAGGTCAGCCCCTCTCAAAGAAGACCAAGAGGTGACATTTGACTTAGAAGGTATTCTGATATGTTTAAAAAATTTAAGTAATTAAATAATTCAGTGAATGAAAGCCGTCAGGATTCTAATCAGTGTTAATGGGGTCTTTCAGAAATCATGAAGATGAGTTTCATGAGTGACATAACTGGAGCCATTAGCAAACTCATCCAAGAGTAATCATCCATTAAAGGTGAGTGCCTGCACCTTCTCTGTGCAGAGGAGCATGAGGAGCGGCACAAGCATTCCTGTTTGCCACCACTGCAGAGAGACACCTACCAATATCTTCTGAATTGCCTCACTTTCCTCCTGCAGGCACTCAGCCCTGCAGTGTGTTTGCCACCCTTCAGCAACAGATGAAGCAGGCGGTGACTCCACCAGCATGCGTATGCAGGAGGTCATCTTCTCTACAACCAGTGCTGCTGCAGCAGATCGCTGGGTGAGAAGCAAATCAAACTGATTTGGAACATGGAATATTTCACACGTGGTTATTGAGAAGAACACGACTGCTGAACAGTCTCCACGGAATTTCAACACTCTTTTGGAATGGCATCTCCTACCAAGTGTGACAACTCTGTCAGCATGACAAAAGGCAACTAGTGGTAAAGGCTACAGCTGCTCCTTTGACATTTTTGGGACAGCCTCCAGAATAACCTTCCACTCCTGCTGGCACTTACTGGATGTATCTTTGATGCCAAGGCCTTTGCAAAGTACCAAAATCAGGGGATGTTTGGAACTTTGTCTGTGCTGTGTAGAATCCAGCAATGAATTACTCCAATACGAAGGTCTAATACAGTTAATAGAGCACATAAAACTGTCTATTATGCTTCATCATATTTAATTTGCTGCAAAAACCTGCAGATGTCCAGGTTTCAGCCTCCCTTTTGCAACTGTCGGGTGCTCTGAGAAACGCTGTGCCAGCTGAGGAGTCTCTGTGTCACCAGCACCCCTGCATCAACGGGCAGCGCGATGCTTCCAGGGCATTTGGCTGCTTCTCATATTCCTTTACGGTCCCAAGTGAAGCAGTGCCCTCACCACTGTGGGAAGAGACACAAGAGACCTGTGGCCTGGGCATCCCCACAAAGAGTGGGCATGCAGGAGGGAAGACCCAGCCTTTGGCCACCCAGAGGTGTAACCTCTCCTGGGGCATGAGCTTTGGGGTTGCTCAGGCTGCACAGAAGATTGGTGCATCTTGCCAGGAATTTAGCCAGAGTTATCTCCCTGTTGTGTTTTGTGGTTTGTGAGGAGTACGATGCACTACCCCAGCAGCCTGTCCTGCTGCCTACACCCTGTAATCGTACTTAGCCAGAGAGCAGTGACTCACTGGTGTCCCCCAGCCCACAGGATGCCATATAAGCCCAGAAATAAACTCAGATAGCAGTGACACAGAATCACAGCAGCTCCTTTTCTTAACCCAGAGTCTGCTCTCTTTCTTTGGTAAAATGACGTAGAGATGCCACTATGTGAAGGAAGAATATTTACCTTGCACAAGTTTTGACAGAGGAAAATTTTTTCAGTCTGGTAGGGTCTTTAGGACCATCCTGTTCAGAATCTAACTCTGTCCAGTTAATGTCACAGAGGTTGGTATATGTTTGCTTTAGAGACAGAGGAGTGTTGCCTAGTGAGCAATGTCGGCATTTAACAAAGCAGGAGGGGCGTCGGGCCTGGCAGCAGTTCAAAAAGGATTAGCATTGTTGTCTGTGTGGATGCTGCCCATCATCTCTCACTGCAAGTAATGCTGGGCTGGGTATCAGCTGCAAAGTTGACAGCATCTGGGAAGAGAGACAGCGACTATTCCCACATGGGATGAGGAAGCCTCAAATGCCATGTAAGTGTTGTTCTGGCCCTTTCTGGGGTGAACAGAGATCATGCAATGTCAGCTCCTTTCCTTTTGTTACCTGGGGGACAGGAAAGTCAGCACAGTCATGTGGCATTCATGATTAGAATTCAAATTCCCAAACTCATGAGCATCTTCAGGTTCATGGATTTTCATGAACTATTTAAGAAATAACATAGTGGTTGTACAATTTCACAGTAATTGTATATGTACAAAACATGCACAATGCACACATTTTTAGTCCCTGTATGAGTCAGAGAATGTACGCTGTTTTAATTTTATAGAACTGATGAATTTTAAAACACTTAGCTATATTCACCTTTGATCCCACAATAAATTCTACCCAAGCCTGTAACTACCCAAGCTTCCTGAAGCAGATGTCTGGTAAAGCAAAAGAGACAAACCTCTTCTATCCCCTCATCTTCCTGTTCCTTTCTGAGGCACAGTAAATCAAGGCTTTGCTTGTGTTGCTGATTAAAATACTCCGGTTTAATCCAGAAATTAATATTGTTCTTAGTGAGAAAAATATTTTTGAAATGCACACAGTAGGTGTGAAATGTATTATGCCCTTAAAATCAGTCTTCTTCCACTGAGAGGAGCACCTGGGGGAGCACTGTGGGGGAATTCTGGTTAATTCTTTTTTCCCATGACCCTTTCCTTGTTAGCATGGTATTAATATCTCTTAATTGTTATGAGTATGAACTACTGCAGCAAAATCCAACCAACAGCAGGACAAACGGTCACATGAGCATTTTTCTGGTTAATAAAAGGCTATGATGTGCTACTCATCATAGGATGTTATTAGCATGAACCACAGTCTTCTGTATTCAATATAACTAATTTACTACAGAAAGGGAAAGTATAAATTTGATATATACAGTTTGTAGCTGAAAAACAGGGGCATTGCCTTTTTTTCTTTCTGCATCACACACCAACTCCTGCTATTTTAATGTATACTACTTTCAACAGAGTTTGATTCATCATATTTTACTGCATCTCTTAAAGGTAGGTTAATTTTATTGTGCCTATGGTTTTTGACAGCAAATTATCACTAATTCATTTAATGATATGTCTGAAATAGTTGATATGAAATTGTTTTCATAGTTTTTTTTTGCTTATTCTGTATTTACATGATGCTCCAGACAAGTAGTTACAGTGCCACTTATGTGAGCCTGGTCGCATGTAAAACTCTCCAAAAGCAGACGCATGGTTTAGTTATCCCAGGCAATGGACAAAGTAAACATTTTAGCTTGGTTGTGTGTATTATAAGAGTTTCAGGGGAAAAGTATGTCTTCATATGAAAGCTACAGCTAGATGTAGTTATTGCTAAGGCACTGAATAATGTAGCTGCAGTATCATGACAGTGGTTATTTTATTTGGGTAACCTGGGGTAACAAAAAATTGTTTGTATTTGCTGTCAGTTCAGCTCATAGCTTCTGTTACCAACAGCAAAGTTCTGGAAATAAAAGCAGGAACTCTTTTTCATGGGATTTTTCAGGAGCTATTGACCACATTTAGCTGGGGATTTTTGTTCAAATTGCGGCACAGGACCCACCCCCTGGAGCATTTGCCTTAAGAATGCGATGGTAACATGAGTTCAGTTCAAATACAAACTCGCACTGCCATAAATGTACTGCAGCAACTTTGGGACCTTCTTCCAGCTGGCAAACTGAGAGTGCATCAAGCTGCCATGGAAGTCAGAGCTCAGCCAGTCTAGTATCTGAATGCCTCTGCCTCAGCAGGATTTGCACCTAGGGCTTGTACAAGAAGTGTTTTCTCATACTAAGCAGGAGTCTGTCCTTGACCTTTAGGTTGCTGTACACCACATGTCAGTAATTCATTTCTCCTGTGCTTGCAGCAAGCACATTGCCCAGATGGAAATCCCACGCTCGCAGGCCCAGGCAGCAGGCTCACGCCATCAGCCCAGTGCTTCTCACCAACATGAGACATTTTTCTACATGATTAAGGACACACAGCACCTTCTGCTACACTAAAACTATTTGTTCAGTCACACAACATTTTCCTTTCAAAGCAAGTCTAGAGCCATTGTGTGAATCATCTGCTTTATTTTATCAGCGAGAAATAGGGTGTATATTCACTAAGCCTTAATCTGAAATCTTTTTGCTCACAGTGGAAACATTTCCATTGATTTCAAAGGACCTCACATCAAGCTTCAAGAATTACTAAGTTTTAGTCTGTCAGATTTGTTCGTTTGAGGCCTTTATGAATTGCAGAGCAGTTGTGTACAGAACTAAGTCATGTGGAGATTAAATAAACTCCATTGACATCAGTCTCCTGACACAGAATAGCAGCAAGAAACAAATATTGACTAGAAAAACAACGCATGTACAGTGACATTTAGCTCGTATAAAGTGATAGTCTCCATATAAATGCAAATGGCACCATTTCCCCAGAGCTGAATAAATGATATTCATTGGTAAATATTTGTGTGTCTTTGACATGTCTCTAAGCAGCAAGATGAGAAATTGAGATGGAAAATGCATTTGCAGGTGAGAATTCAGTACAGATTTTTCTGAAAGTTCTTCTCTCAATGCATTTGGGAGACCTTGAAAAGCAGATGCTTCCCTTTCTTGTTAGTGACTTAAATGCAAAGCATCAGAACTACAACAGACCATAGCATACTCAGTTCCTGCCAGTAGCTTCCTGACTCTGCCACTCATGCTGTGCTACATGGCAGGGCTCCAAGCCTGAGAACACTCCTCAGAAAGAAACCCTAAAGCAGTTAATCAATTTAGGACCCTCATACCCATATTCAGAAAGGATTTATGCACCAGGGAGCTAATGTTTCACTGTCTTTATATGAGAGTTAGGGATTTTATGGACCAGGGTTTCAGGTACTTAAGTGACCTAAGCATCTTTAATAATGTAGCACCTGTATAAAGTACATGCAGAGGCTTTTTCCTCTGTATGAGGAACAACAGCACAGTTCATCAATATGAGGAAGGAGTGCTCAGGCTCTTCAGTTAGGAAAGAGAAGATTGAGGGCCCAACTCATTACAGTACAGGTCTTTAAAGCCACAGGTGACACAGGAAAGGTGGCTGGGTAATAACTGTTCACCGTAGGGAAAAAGTCTTCCTTACAAAGTTGTACTCTTGGAATCATATGTAGGTTTGCTTTAAGCCATAAAACAATGAAGATTAAACAGGATTTCTGGCATGTGCCTAGAGATAATAAACCCAATTCATGGGTACCTTACAGTGCTGCTGAATTTCTAGAACCGAGTCAGCATTTGGGCAGCAGGAGCTGCAGAACAAGTCAATCCTATTGTCTTTACGTAGTCTCCCACTCACAAGCTGCATTTCCCTCTCTGGAGGTGTTAGTAAATGAGGAATTGGACTGTGCCTTCCACCAGGCTGTGTACAGTATGTGAAGTTTTAAACTTGCAAACTGTGTTGGGATCTTCAACTCAAAGAAGTAAAAATAAGGATTGTAAGCAGGTAAGAAAACCCAACTGTTCCCACAGCAACTCTTTCTAGTTATATTGGATGTAGTCCTCTTGTTCTTCAGAGGAATTTTTAAGATGTTCCAGTGAAGTTCTTTAATAGTTTGCAAATGAAACAGATTTCCTTCTAATGAAGGATCCTTTTTAAAAAATAGTTTTCCCACATGGGATTTCGCTCGAGCAAAATAGTCTTGGTTTACAACAATTTCACCAGCTCTGCATGGTTTCTGTTCCAAAAGACCATGAGGGGAGACTCACAACAAGGCAGTTTTGTTTCTAGTTACAAAACAAACAGAACATTATTAGTTCAAAGGATACTAAACTTCAAATTCTCCTAATAGCTCCTATTATTTTAAAAGTTACTATTCCTAGAGGTCTATGGACAGTTCTTCCATTCTCCACATAAATGCAACCTGGGGAAGTTAAGAATTTTTTTTTCAATTGTAAACATTAATCAAAACGCGTTTTGAATAATGGATTTTCTTTTCATAAGCCTATTCAAAAGGGGAAACAAACATTTCTTACTTAAAGAGATTACACTGTTAGTGGCCAAGGGGACACTGAAACATCTTGTCCCTGTTTCCAATTTTTCAAGCAAGATTTTTTCTTCAGGAGAAATAGAGTGAACTCCTCTCTTTCTGAGTCCTCCAGCACCTTTTTATGTGATTCTGTATTTCCTTCAAACACCCAGATGCTGTCTCTGCTATTCCCAGCTTAGAAATGGGGGATCACTTCAGCAGTGACAGTCTTCAGTGCTGTAACAGCATGGTCTCTACAGTTGGAATTACTGTAATTTTGTTTGGGGTTTTTTCAGGTGAATGTGACTGTCGTTTATCTTGCTTTGGCAAAACACTCCTCGGACTTGTTATGGATGTATCTTCATCTTGGTTGCTGCCTGGCAGACGTCTGGTAAAGTCGTGGCTACTGGTAGAGTCATGGCCGCAGGAAGAACTGCAGTTTTGGGGGATGGACTCACCTGCTCAGGACCATATATACATTGTGTGCCTTCACTTTACAGTTAAACCCTACTAACCAGCTTCATTAATATCTGTCCCTGGGCCACTCATCAGTGAAGCACCATCCCAGGCGTTGTTCTTCCAAGGAGGGCTGTAAGTGCCGGTATTGGCACACTTCTCTGCCCTCTCCCCTTATGAACCAGAGGGAGCAATCTCACAGAGTTTAGCTGCCCATGTCTGATAGGGTATCTCGTTATCCAAGCTGTCCTCCCACCTGTATTTCATCTGATAGCAGGTCTTAGTCATACAGTCAATGAATAAATAGTCTGAATGGAAGGTTGAACAGTAGGAGGAAGGATTATGAAGGGCCCCAGGACCCGCCAATACTCAGTGTTGATGCTCTTTTCTTTTGTGCCTGTGTGCACGCCTTGCTGAACCATTCAGTAGAACAAAAGGGAAGCACAGAGCAAAACAGCCAAGCCAAAAGCAGCAGTGGGTACTGGCTGCAGCACAAAACCCAGGGCAAATGTCTTCCCTTGGGATAACCGCCTGTTCCAAAGCAAGTGATTTGGGTCTGCCACCAGGTCTTTGAAGTTTTATGTTTTGCTGAAGCATGAAAGCTTCCATAGCAGGGATCAGTGCCATGGTCAGCTTTATAAAACAACATAGGCTCCAAAAAAATTAAAAACTTTAAAAATTTTCTTAAAAGGGAGAAGAGGGAATTTCAGTAACACAGTATCTTGTAAAGATGCATGTACAAAGCAAGGTAGAACCTAAAACACAGGAAAAGTCTTCTTTAGTAGTGAAAAGCATTTAGAAATACAAAGTTCAAGACAGTCTTAACCACAAGTTTTCTAAAAAAAAAAATTAATCAGAGAATGATGTCTCTGTGAGAGTGACTGTTAAGCATGAAGGATGCAAGGGTCAGTAACAGATACAGATTGTATTTTTCTTCCCAGATGAGAGGTTAAGTGTGTAGGTTACATGTCTTCCGGGTCTGGCTATCTACTAAATTAAGATATCACCAGGGATCAAGAGCACCTTTGCACTGAGACAAGATCAGCTGACAGGCACAGCTCTGGAGCAGTTAAATGCTGCTCTGGGGCAATCAAACAAGCTTGCTGCCTCTGTTAATATAGCTGTCATGCATGTGCCAGGGGAAAGCATGTCAGCTAACTTTAATCAGGTTAACTCATGTAACAAGGCTGTCTACCTGTGGGAATCAGGAACTCCACGACTGAGAATTTACAGTTTCTTGGCTGGGTGAATTAACCCATTCAGCAATCCATGCTAATGTAACATGATGTTTCTGTACCCAAGCTAGCTCATTTCAGCACTTTTACCAATGAAGTCTGCAAAACAAATGGAGACAAATCGAAACATCTTCTTATTTTCCATTCTGTCAGGCACAGATTTGTAGTGAAAGAAGGTTTCTATTTCCATAAATCACCTCTGGAGGAAGAATAGGTACAGGGAGAAGGTCTTTCTGCCACAACTTGGTGGAAAAGGCAGCACTTACATGTTTTGATGGTATAGGGTTATGCAACTGATTACTATAAATTCTACCCCAAAAGATTTTGCAAGCTCCAACTACCCATGTCTCTGTGCTCCATGGTATGGGAAATTAGACCCTCTGGTGTCCATAGGTTAAACATCTCAGGATATAAGGTAGGGCATGAAAGGCTATAGTGAAAGGAACTACCAGGAATGAGCTGAATTTTACATGGGTGTTTTGTGTAGTGTAAAACAAAAGAGACTTTCGACATGTAAGGTGCTAAGGGTCTAATGGAATGTGATGGTGAGTTTTAAAGTTATTTTTTCATTTGATAGTCTCTTTAAAGCAAATTATTATAAATTTAGAGTATTATTTATTACAAAATATTGCAACTAGAGTAGGCTGCTACTCTAGTTTTTTTATGAGAAATCTGTGGTTTACTACCCCAGAGAATTTTGTTTATGTCTGACAAAAACCAGGATTAAATCCACACGGAGTCCTAGTTTGTATCAGATTGCAGCTCAGTAGCATCTTGTGAGCTTTCACTGCCTAAGATTTACTAACTTTCATATTGAAAGTAAGTAAAAATGAGTAATCATCTGTGAATGATAATTATACCACTGCTTGTGGGAGGGAGCATGGTTTGAAGATCATCACTAATTATTGTTTCTCATTTGCATGTGCCAAGATCTGCACCAGAAAAGCTTACCTCTACAGTGTAATGCTGGATGAATTTATTTAAAAAAAAACCTGCAAAACTGCTGGCTTGTGGTCTCTCACTGACTCCAGATCAGATGACACCAGGGCTTTTTGGGAGGCAGCACCTCCCCCCTCCCATCAGTTTTCTCCCAGGCTTCTAACTTGGGAAGCAAATCCTCCAGGCTGGCAAGGTTCACTGGGAAGGAAGGTGAAGTCTTCCTGATACGCAAGCAGAGATCCGCTTTCTGATGCTGGGAGAGTTGAAACATCATGGTCACCCTGGCCTTTATCCTGGGCTCTTCAGCAAAAGAGATAGAGAGCAACATCTCAATACAGAGTGACGAGACACAAATAACAGTGCCTAAGCACCGCTTGGCAGCTTGCCATTTTAGCAACCTCCTAGACAGAATTTAGTTTTCAATGGAAAATAAGCAGAGCCGTGAGGGTTCTGGCACACACCCATGACTGGCCTGCATCAACCCTTGGTTTTGCTCTTGGAAGACGACAAGAGGACCTGGAGTCACCTCATTGCCCTGAGGAGGTGATGGGTAGCTTCCAAAGCCATCAGGCTTGGTGCAGGCATCGGCACAGCAGCACCAGCGTGCTGCATCCCTCTGTCCCCTGGGTCCCATGCCAGCTGGGAATAACCCAGTCCTTCCAGCCTCCTAACAATGGTGTCAGGTTTGACTTATGTGCTCTGGTCTGAACGAGATGGGTTATTGCCCTGATTTTGGCTGTGCATGAGCAATGCACACTCACTTTTTCCTTTGTTATCTCTTCTTCCACTTCTCATCCTTCTTTCCACCAGACTTGACACTCCCTTTCTCCATCTCAGCCTCCTCCAAAAAGGACAACTCTGGCCAAATTACCTCCTCCGCACTGGTCCCAGTTTTGCAACAACCAGTGAAATCTAGTTTCTGATACAGTTGATGTAGGCAAGCTCAGCTTTAGATGTGATTACTGTTGGAGTGACTGAGGTGCTGTGGGTTTTACAAGGCTGTGCTCCCAAAAAGTCCCCAGTTCTCCCCTCCACTCTTCTGTGAACTTCAACCACTTCTCATGTAACTCCACCTGCAAAACCCAGCCATCCCTTGGGGCTTCATCTGTGACTTGTGCCAGGTGCTTGCACTGGTACCTGTGACACCCAGCATGTTCTCCTTTTGTACCCAGCAGTGTCCCCAGTGCTGTTCGCTCAGCCCATCCTCTGGCCAGGACTGAGCTGGAGCAGAGAAATCCCTGTATCCCTAGATTACACAAATAGAAACTGCAGGCCATTATATCCTTAATTACAACATGCTGTGCTTTGGTTATTTATGAGAGGGTCCCTACATGTATGAACGTTAGTCGGATGCCCACAGATGCAAACACCCAGCTATGCCTCCACACACCTTGCTTACTGCTGAGTCCTTCCAACCTGTCTTTCCATCATGCTTCTCAGTTCAGTGGTGTGCACAGGGTAAATCTTACCTTGAAGGTCAGTTTTATAGGTCAATTCATACAAATTTCATAGTAATTTCATTCCTGGCCTCATTCAGTCTGTGTAGGAAAAGGTCACATCCCTAAATCTGTGGTCCCATAATGCAGCTAGGAATTCCTCAGACAGGTTCTTGTAAAAATTTGGGTTTCACACAAAAATAGCTATTTCCTTTGTTGTCCTACCCCAGTTTACGCTTCTGTAAGGCAACCCCAATGCACCTTCTAATAGTTTGCTTTCATTTTGCCTACAATACAACTGCATCAGAATCTCATGCTGTGGGTGCGAATACGAGCTGCCTGGTGACAAGAAGATTTTGTTTTGCTGACAATCTTGCCCCAGGTTGGTGTGATTCTGACCATCTCCACTTTCTCAGCTTTTGGATGCTGCTTTTCCAAATACAACATGTTACAAGCAGCATCAGTGCCTAATTAAATCCATAACAGGACCTCTGCAGCACTGACATCCTCAGAAACCCAAAGCAATACCAGTATGCCAGAGCACAATACTTAGTATTTGGAAATTTATAATCTTCAGTTAAACTTAGCTCTATTATTTGATTACCAAGGAGCCATGAAGTCCAAGATTTGTTGACTTTACAAAAGCAGGATGATCTAGAAAGTTGCGAGTGAAAGGCCTGAATTTCAGTGCTTGGTACATAAACTTGGAAGAGAAAACCTCTTTGAAGGAAGAGGAAGAGCACTGAAAGTTTAGCATCTTTTCATAGTTTGAAATATTACCATTATTATAAATGTGCTAAGTCATATTTTCCATAAACTGTCTCACAAATCATGGTATAGATTCTTGCCCTTCACAGCTCCAATCATGGAAATATTGAAAGTGAAAAGCACTCAGACCAATTCAGAGTTTAATAGAGTCAAACTGATTTATTGCTGTCAAGGGCACAAAATGTAGCAGTTGTACAATGCCATAATTGCTTAGAGGAAATGTAAAACCATGGATGTAAAGGAGCTAACCTGCCTTAAACAGACACATGCGCAATGCCAGTTCCACTTGTTTGCTCCAAGTGATGTTGTTCCATTTGTTATGAAATGGTGGAAAGTTCAGTGGCCAAGGAGTGGGAGCCAGTCCATCCAGCAGAAACTCAGAGTATTCTGCTACACTGTAGTCCTCTGCTGAGAAGGGGGAGATATTTTTTTGGCAAGAGCAGACATGGACATTGCCATCTTAGAGCTTAAAGTTGTCCAGTTCCTTTGAAGGAACAATTAATCAAACTCTTTCCCCTTTCTTCCTCCTAAGCAGCACTCAAAGCCATTACCAATAATCAGCTAATATGAAACATGATCGATTCCCATTTGGAGGAAGCCAGATGAGTTTCTTGCAGTAAATGTGGGAAATTAGTCTGTGTGTGTAAAATTCTCTCTGTAGGAAATGACTGACAGCCTAAAGCGATACAGCTGCAAAATATAAACACAGCAGTGCTTTTAGTGAGAGCACTTTAAATAAATGTTATTAATGTCCTTTCCAAGATGTCACTTAGAAAACCACAATCAATTACTATAGTGATAGCAATACTATATATAGCAATTGTATGCAAGAGATAGAGATGCTGGAAACCAGCTATTATTGCCTAGAGATAGTAAAATTCTCCTTGTTAACACTCACGTTATGACCACAAACACACCTGCAATTAGCATTTCAATCCTGCCCTGTATTAACAAGCAAGGTCAATTGTTGGCATCTCCTTGTAAATCACTTCCCAGTTTAAAACATCATTCTTTCCTGACCCAAAGTACTCTCTATCTGTGTCTTCTAACTCAAAAGTAGAGAGAGGACAGTTGGACAAGCAAGGACAATGAGAGGGTGGCTGAGGAGCAGGCACTGCAGGAGGGTGGACACGAGCCCTGGCCGAGCCCCCGGAGGTAGTGCTGAGATGGCAACAGCAGCTCAGGGGAGTCTCAGGCTGCTCTGGCACAGCGGGTGAGCTGGGAGGTGAACAGCCAGAGCTATAGCCCACTAATTATAAATAACTTGTTATAATGCTAGTGTGCATCCTCGTCGTGTGGGTAAAGGAGGACAAGAGGCACAAACTTAAGCTGTAGGAGAAACCTTCAGCTCTCAGAAGCTGAAATGACTTTCCAGCATTTAAAAATACTTCCTTAATAATACTGGTTTAGTGCCATTCTCATATGTGGCATTTATATTGTCTGAATTGCTAAGGGCTCACTTCCTGTAAGGAACACGGGAATTAAAACTGAATTCACTCTCCAGTGATGGGTTTTGACATGAAACACTGGGCTTGTGGGGTCTGAGGTACTTGCAGGCAGGAATGATGCTTTGTTTATATTTTTCCCTGTCTTCAATTATTGCAGTGGTTTTCCAAGCAAAAAATTGTTGGCCCTCCTGAGCAGTAGCAGACTTGTACAGCCAAACTCCCCTGTGTTATCAGCAGTATCCTTTGTCCTAAAGGAAACCTGCTGCTTGGATCTGATTAAGTTTGTTTAAACACAAGTTAAGTAAGGAAAGGAAGAAGTTATTTTTCAGAATATCCTTGTGGTACAGGGAACAGAGCTCAGAAAGGATTTCCCTTGGGATACATCAGTTTGAAAGGTCATCTGGGGGGAGAACCACAGCAATTCAGCTCCTGCTGGATGAAATGTGCATGTAGGCAGTGCTGAGCAGAGAAAATGGTGGGGACCACACAGGGTGGGGAGATGTTCCAGGGCAATGAAACTTCAGGGCCCCAGAGGAGTGAAGGACAAGCAGAAAGAAGTGCTGCTCACATCAAGAAGCATCACGAGATCTCCTGTGTGTGGACCAGATCAATAAGTGGTTGTGGAGGAGATGTGAATTCTATGGTGTCTTCCAGTATCTTTGAGTGTGCTTGTGGACCAGGGTACACTCGCTAAGTGACAGTGCTGAAGAAAGCGTGTGGATTACAATTGCTTTTGGTCTGTGCTCCAGGAGTGCAGAGAAGGAGAGAAAGCCTCTTTGCTTTATCCTCTGATCAAAGCATCAGACATAATAAGGGTGCAAACTAAGGAAATCAGAATCTGGCTTGACAGAAAAGACTCCCATGAACAATTTATGAAGAAGGTTTGAGCTGGTATTTTGGCTTTAGGCCTAAACAACCAAATTGACATTTCCAGTGCAGTAACAACATGAAGACTGATGAATAGATTTCCATCTGACTTCTCCAGTCAATTTTCAATAAGCAGGCCTAATATTTCCTCCAAGGCTATTCATAGCTTAAAGCTGTTTAAAGTAGTTTCTTAAGAGTAGAGTATGCTTTGGGGGGAAGGCAGTTCTGCAGTTCCTTGGGCAGAATTCAAAACTCACATTTTGCTAACCCAGAGACTACGGCAGTACAGATCTGCTTTCCTAGAGCCTATCCACAAATAGAAGTTTTTCTCTAAAGTTTCTATTTTTAATTTTTCCTCATTCAGCTCATTCTGAAGATGGCACTCCAATTTCTGAAGAAGAGCATATGTACACAGAGCTAAGCAGCCAACTAGCTTTAAATTCATAATTCCTCATTCAATTTCCTAATTCCTCATTAGCTTGCATGTGCAAACTCAGACCCTAATCCAAGTCCCACTGGTGCCAGTGAGAATGGGTTTTACCTCTCAAATTTAGCCATCTAAAAATCAGGCATGTATTCTAAATGCAACTGTGGAGGAGCCACTTGTAGTCAAAATAGAGAAAGATCAGCACTTCCAGGATATGATTAATACCATCCTCCTTAAAGGCTTGAGAGGGAAGAAGTCTTGAGAGGGAAGAAGCATTTCCAGCAGCCACTATCTTATTCTCCTGCTTGTCGAGGGAGCCTGTACAACTAACCTAGAAGCCTCCTTACTCTTTGATAAATGAAGCCAGAGGAAGCAATCTTCCTGTTTATTTTGATGGAAAAGGATTCAGACTTTCAGTTTTCCACATCCTTTACGCCAAGACAGATTACAAATGAGTAAGCAAGGTCCCAGAAGTTATCCCAAGTTGCATCTCATGGACTGTTAACTCTGGTTTCAGTAAGCATTTGGGATATACGGAAAAGACATATGAACTTCTCAAACAAAATTAAACTTTTTTTTTTTAATTATTGTTTGTACCTTGCATCGCACTGGACTCCCTGTCAGGGAGCACAATTAGATAGAAATCTCAGAGCAATGGCAGAAGCTTTTTGTCTGTCTCCTCTAAAGACACTCACAGTGGGATATGTGAAATGTCAAGAATAATTAGACAAAGCTATATAAGCTCCTAGCAACACTGATGTGCTGTGTAAAACCAAGCATTTGCCATAAAGTTTTAAACATTGTTGGAAACCTTCACGATAAAGGTAACCTAAGTAATTTTTGAGTACAGTTTCCAATATATTAATACAGACCTGGATATGAAAAAGCAGAATAGAAAGCTATGAAATGCTGGCATGCCTTCGCCGAGATAGGCTGCTCTGCTGCTTTTTTTCCAAAGGTGATATATAGAAGTAATTGATGCCTCTCAGATAGCAATTAAAATGAAAAGGCAAATTCCCTCAGCTCTTCATCTGCTGGAGTGTATTTTAACAAGCAGGAAAAGGACTAGCTCCTGGTATCAGTATCACAAAGATCATAGACATGTTTGTGCAAAAGGACCTCTAGGAGGTCCCTTAGTCCAGCCTCCAACTTTAAGCAAAATCTCCAAAACCAAAGAAGGGATAACCATTTCACATCAGCAGGAAATCTGGCCCAAATTACCCTTTAGAGAAGAAAAAAATGAACAATGAATGCAGAGAAAAGGGGAAATAAAAGGCAGAAGAGAAGAGAAGGGAAAACAGACCAACATTTTATCTGAGATTATAATATTAGAAAGGCAAAACTCTTTACCAAAAGGTGGGATTATCCTAGATTGACTAACAGATGTGTTTTTATCTTCCAGGAAAACAATGAACAGGAAGAAGCCTGGAAGCTTTTTGCTACTCTGTTGAATATGGGATTATTTTTAAAAAAAATTGCACCTAGAGCATCTCTTTCAAATGGATAACTTCTGAACCTGGAACTCTTCATTACCAACTTCTTGCATTCCAGAGGGGAAAATGAATTTCACAAATTGCACCACTGAAGCCAGTGTGGCTGCAAAGCCAAAAACAGTAACTGAAAAGATGCTCGTTACCCTGACCTTGGCCACAATCACAACCTTGACTATGCTGCTGAATTCTGCTGTAATTGCAGCAATCTCCACAACCAAGAAGCTCCACCAGCCGGCAAATTATCTCATATGTTCACTGGCTGTGACAGATCTCCTTGTTGCTGTTCTCGTCATGCCCTTGAGCATCACTTACATAATGATAGATAAATGGACTTTGGGGTACTTCATCTGTGAGATCTGGCTTAGCGTCGACATGACCTGTTGCACGTGTTCAATCCTTCATCTGTGTGTCATTGCACTGGACAGGTACTGGGCCATCACAGACGCTATTGAATACGCCAGGAAAAGAACGGTGAGAAGGGCTGGGCTGATGATAGTCACCGTGTGGACTATCTCCATTTTCATATCAATGCCCCCCTTGTTTTGGAGAAATCACCACAGCATCAGTATCCCCACTGAGTGTCGCATTCAGCATGACCACGTCATCTACACTATTTATTCCACATTCGGGGCATTTTACATCCCCTTGACTTTGATCCTGATCCTGTACTACAGAATTTACCATGCTGCAAAGAGCCTTTACCAAAAGCGGGGTTCGAGCCGCCACCTCAGCAACAGGAGCACCGACAGCCAGAACTCTTTTGCCAGCTGCAAGCTCACACAGACGTTCTGTGTCTCGGACTTCTCCACATCTGACCCAACCACAGAGTTTGATAAAATCAACACATCCGTGAGGATCCCTCCTTTCGAGAATGACTTGGACCCGGCTTGCGACCGGCAGCAGATCTCCACGACTCGAGAACGAAAGGCTGCTCGCATTTTGGGGCTGATTTTAGGTGCTTTCATTTTGTCCTGGTTGCCCTTTTTCATCAAGGAACTGCTTGTGGGCCTCCACATTTGCACTGTCTCTCCAGAAGTAGCAGACTTCTTGACCTGGCTTGGGTATGTCAACTCACTCATCAACCCTTTGCTGTACACGAGCTTTAACGAGGATTTCAAGCTGGCCTTTAGAAAGCTCATCAGGTGTCGAGAACATACTTAAAAGTACTGAGAGATAATGGCGCTGACATGACTCCTGGCCTTAAAAATGAGCAAAATTATTTGACTCTGCCACCATTTCCCTTGATAAAGGGGATTTTTGTGTTTGCCTATTTGCTTGACTATTCTTCAGCCTGTAATTCATTATGCCATTTTTTAAATCTTTAGTGTTATTCATGGTAAAGGGTTTGAAATAAATTTATTCTACAAAGGAAAAAATTTTTTAGAAATGACATAACAAAAAAAATATTAGTATTAGGTACTCATGTCTAAGACATTTTGTGTAATCAATGATTCAAGAAGCAAACAACGATATTCACTTTTATACTTTTTCCATTTAAGACTCAAACATCTAAATTATCATGCACTGTATAAACTGAACCCCATAAATACATATTCAAAAATTAATAAGCACTTCATGGTCATGACAGCTAAACAGTACCTCTTTACTGTGGCATTCCAAGAAAGCTGTAACAGCCATTTAGGAGGAAAATTACCACCATTTCCACCTGGGGTTGAGGCAGAACTATTTCTTTCTTCAGGAATACACTCCCAAAACAGAAAGCAAAGTTCAGTTCACTGCGTCTAGAAATTATCCCATTTCATACCCCAAAGGAATTATTTAAAGTGGCTCTTTTTATGTAATATTCCAGATTAACATTCAAGGTGTTGGGCAGACACCCGCGCAGTTCGTTTGGCAATTGAGAGGATGCAGCTAGCAAGAGTCATACTTGTGAAACTAAATGCACATCTGAATGGTCACACTTTCAATACCAGTACCCCTATTTCTTCAGGCCTTGTGCCTTAGTCAGTTCCAGGGTGGTATTACTCACTTGTGCCACGCTTCACCTGGATCTTGCTGTGCACATCCCCAAGGATCTATAGATCTTACCCCCACCCACTTAGACAACTGGATATCTTCTCAGCAGGCCATCAATACACAGACATTCAAAAACATCAGCTAAAACCATTATTTCTGAACATCAGAAAAAAAAAATCAGGAAAATAATTTATTTTAAATAGCAGTCTGCACATCTGCCTTGTCATCATCTCACAATTTGCAAGGGCAATCTTGCCCACTTAACCTATGGTCAAGTGCTCTGGTAGGATTTCTTGCTCTGGGAGTCCTTCACAGACTTACTTCCTCTGTCCTGAGAGACAAAGAGTCCTTTGTATCCTGTCTTTTGTGGTTATGGAAGTTAAAATATCCTGATTCAAATATTGTGGAAATCAGCCTGGGAAGGGGCAAAATCAAAGCTGAGAATTTGATATTGTCCATTAGCAATTCCTAAGCACCATTTAAATATTTATTACTCGCCTTGCACCCTAATTTTCTTCCCTGTCCATTTTTCTGGACAAATTATTTTTGAATTACACCAATACACAATAGAGGAAGTATCACATACGTCAACCTGACATGCAGTAACAGTGAAAACTACAGTATGGCAGCTCCAAATCCATCAAAACAAGTATTAGAGGTAGCAAAAGTGCTGTAACAGCACTGGAAGCCATCTCTGAAAAATGTTTTGAAAATTTACAAGATGACAATCATTTTTCTTATCAAGAGTCAAGGAAGTGTAAGTAATATGTGAGTAATAAACTGCAAATGGAACTGAGAAATGACATCCTTATTGGTGAGAGAAAGCATTTGGTTGGAAAGATGCAGTGCCACAAGCTGAGCGTAAACCAAGTCTGAAGGTGACAAAAGTGTGACCTGCTGCTTACCCACATGCAGTGGGATTCTTCTTTCGGGACTCCCTGCCTGAGTTTGGGAGGTTTATCTCCAGCTGTCCTTCTGAAGCTACTGTTGCAGCTGCCTCCTCCAGATGCCTTTGGGTTCCCTACTAGCTAACATTAATACCTAAAAAGAGAGGAAGATTAATCTCAGCTACTGAAAATTTCTTTGAGTGGGGAAGCACAGACATCCATTATGGTTCTTCCTTTTTGCATCTTGTTGGAGGTGGAAACTGTTGGTTGAAACCAGGGGAGTGTGTCCTGACCCTGTCTATCTAAAAAGCTTCTAAAGCAGCTCCCCATAGCACATATGCTATTAAGAAAAAAAAAAACCAAACTGGAAATTAAAATAAAAATATGGAATTCATAAGAAGTGCTGCAGAATAATATTTTTTTCCTTACAGCAACCTCAATAGAAATTATTATTAAAGAAAAAGGATTGGGCATAATTTCCTGAAACAAGTTGACTGTGTCAGGGAAGACAGGACACACAAGCAGTTTGGGCTAGAAGAGGGTAGGTTTTGGCATCCTTTGGGTGCACAAGGGTGCCCAGCTGCAGTGATGATCAGAAAGAGAAGAGTAAATGTGCAAGACAGCCCCAGCAGACTGTCTGAGCCACCCCAAGGAACTCAGCTGAGGCAGAAGCTGCACCCCAACCAGGTTCTTTGGGGGTGTCTCTGGGGCTGTGGCTCAGCCGTGGGGTGGGCTGCACGGGGGTCTTTGCTAGGAGAAGGGAAGGGGTGGGAGTGACAGTGCTGGTGAAAGGTGTTTCAGAGGGGAAAACCAACAAAATGAGAGAGGCTTCCACCTCTGACTGCTGCTCCTAAGGGCACATGGCACACTGAGTAATTTAGGTCGGAAGGGATCTCTAGAGGCCAACTAGTCCAAGCTCCCTACAAACAAATCTCAAAGTGGGACCAGCCTCACAGCTCAACATTGCTCTGACATGCCGTGTGCAGTCATGTTTCTTGTGGAAAAACAATGGCTCAGTTAACTCTGTTGTCAAGACTGATGCTCATTTAAAGCTGTAAGTGTGGCTGAAGGGCTGGAAATGCTGAGCGTGATCTCCACAGCAGCTGTCATAGGCAGGTACCAGTGCTTCAGAAACATGTACGAAAGCTGTGAAATACAGGAGCTGCACCATCTTTATTTCTACTAATGGCTTCCTTTTAGAATGTGAACTCTGCTATTACTACTCAAACTACCAATCAGGTTGAAGGCTGTATTCAATTTTAATATTTAGAGGTAATTAACAGGAAAAAACAGATGGATGGCTAATTTCCGTGCTTCCCTGTTAAATAAAGACTCACCATTCACTGCCAGCTGACTACTGATTTTCTAATTAAGTCATTAGCTAAACACAGAGAATGTTTTCCAACAAATGCCACTAGACTGATGAAGATGTATGTTTTCCCCATGCTCAGAATCAAAGTCAGGAACAATATAAAGGATTGGCTACTTAAAACAATTCAACTTGATCAGAAATTACCGGTCTTCTCATGAAAATAAAAACTTTTGCTAGTCTGACACCACTGTTTGACAACTTCATTTTTTTTTCTGTGTTAAGTTTTTGCTGCTTTTACCGTGGGTTTGGAGACATTTCTTGACCTGTCCATGGCAACCCCCCATTCACACCTATTCTGGATCAGGCCCACCCACACCATGGTCTGCAATACAAGGTCTTCTCAACAAGCTCTTAGTGATGTATTCAAGACCTACAGACTACATCCACCTTCCTTAACCTCTCTAAACCATTCTATATCCTCAAAGCCTTATTTTCTCTAATGGTGCCCTTGAAAAGTTGTCTTGCTTTACAACCCCAACTCCCTGTCCTGCCTTTAGGTTTCTGACTCTCTCTAATCCCTAAATTTATTGTGGGCCTACTAGAGCAAGCCCCTCTTCTCTCCCCCTCTCTCAGCAGTTATCAGAATTCCCATAATTGTGGCTGTTCAAGTCTGTCAGATTTTACTCTGTTTTACATGTATCCAGGCCATCTCCAGAAGGTTTTTGCTCTGTGTAAGCAGACAGTGCTTTGGAGTGAGTTCATACATCCCTGAAGATTGCACCCATCAACAAGTTGCCGTCCCCAAAAGATACACTCTTCAAATGCTATTTTACCTATTTTTTTATCTTGTTGCCTTTCTTCTGCACCCTATCCTTTTGTTCCCTTTCTTCCACGTTAAAAGTGACCCTCATATTATTATTTTATAGACCTGTATCTTCACTTTTAGGGACTTGTCCCTGCACAGGTTACCCAGGTTTCACTCAGCTCCTGCTCTTCTGCCTGTGCCAACCACAACTCTCTTCTCTGCAAGCTTTGTCTTCAACACCTCCGTGAACTTTCCACATCTCTCCTGTTCCTTGCAGCTGATGGGTTTTTTCCTTCTCAAAACTACTTCTGATATGGTAAGATTCCTGAAAAAAAAGCAGTCACCACGGGCAGTGGAGGAATTATTCTGTGGGTATTGTCTTTTTTTCTCCACCTTTCCCATATAGATCACATCCTCTTCTGAGGTGAGCTATGTCTCTCTAGTACACAGCTTATATAGACACAGCAAAAACACCTTAGGAGTTGTATATATCCTGAGCCACTGGGATTTGGTTCATGCACAGGCCTTTGAAGTTGTGGGTTCCTCACCACAATGATGTACCGAGCTGTTCACAGCACGAGATTAATTTTGTTGATCTACCTGAAAGGAGATAGATTATGGGATTGAACTTCCCAAAAGTTTTAAAACAAAGCTCCTGCCTCACCAACTTTATGTAAAAGGCTGTCAGTTCAGACTTCACTGCCATGCACCTGAGCTGTCTGTAGTTATCACTTCTCATTTCTTTGTCCTTTGCATGTGCTAGGAAGGAACAAAAAAACAAAAAAAAAAACCCACAAAAACAACAACAACAAAAAAAATCCAACCAAACAAAAAAAAACAACTTAAAAATTCGGTTTTTTCAAGGTAAGATATTACAAGAATAAAGGAATCTTTCTAAGGACTCTATTTCCACTCCTCTGTTTTGAATCCCGGTTATCAAAAAGTAAAGAGCATTACAGTGTCGAGGGGAAATACAAACTTCCAGCTTAAGTGTAGAGATGATCCTTGTGCCCGGGTGTTGTTTAACCATTGCAAATATCAATGAGGCAAGCTGGTTTATATTCATCCTTTACACACTCAGATGATTTCTATGAAGAATTATCTTAAACTGCTTTATTGCTTAAGTAGACATGGTAAATATTGTGATATCTTTTATTGGTCAAGTAGTATTTCATAAGAGTCTTATGCAATATATAGTCAGCCTTTCTAATTGCTACCTGTTTTTCACTTGGGGCCAAAAATAATGATTTTTTTTTTAATTATCTGACTTTGGATAAATTCCAGGTTCATCAGCTGTAAAATTATTCCTCAGCATTCTCTATTTTACTCTATGTACATTTGCAAACATTTCTCCCTTCCTATCTTACACTGCCAGGGGATCTTTACTTCTTCATTAATCCCATGCAGGTGATTGCCTGTAGATGATGTTATAAGATTAAATTACTCCTTCCTACTCAGCTAATTTCTATGCTTCTATGAATCAGTGCTTAAAGATAAATTTTTGATGTTGCTGCTGTAAGTAGAAGATGTAACCATGAATGAGCTGTGGGAAAAAAACATGATTAGAAAATTATATGATCATCTTCTCAAAGACCCAAGGGAGAGAGACTCATTTCAACTTTTTACCTTCTTAATCACTTTTCTTTCCTCATTTCACTATTTCCTGGTCTGTGAATCCTGTTCATTAATTTTTTTCCCCCTGTTTCTTTTCTTTCTCTCCTTCTTTCCCTTGGCAGCCTTCGTCAGCACCACAGTGGCATCTAGTAACCTGTAGCAAGAAGCAAGGCCACGTTGTGCTGTGTTGATACAAATCACCTAAGGATCTGCTCTTGGTTTTAGGAAATCAAGTTGCAGGCTCTGTTCCATGGCACTGTTCTGCACAGCCTCTGCTTCAGCTTTATTGCAGCTTTACTACAAATCATATTTCTAATGTGCATCAAGATTCTTCCAAGCAAAAGATGCTGTGTATTAAACCATGATTTCTTCCCATGTGTCACAGTTTTTGAAGATATCTTTTTAATAATTCCCTCTCTTCTCCTCACCCATGGGGCTTCTATCAATAAAAACTAAAGCCACAGCTAGCATGGTTTCCAGATGCAATAAGTGGTGCTGGAAATTCCCACTCCACTCCTCCCACTGCCCCTCATATTTCACGCTCTTCCAGTTGCTTCCACTGCATACTTAAAACACATTAGCATATAGAGCAGCTTTCTGAAGTTTTTGTGGGTTAATTTCCTGCATGTTAAGTTCTGAGCCTCATTTCTATCTGGTGCAAGATCCCTTGTCACTGGGGTACTCAAATCTTCTAATGTCCTACATCTCCCATATTCATTCTGTACACCGCATGGCTGCAAATGGCACACATTTCTATGCGGTAAGGCATAAAGCGGTGTCTCCTTGCAACTACACTTTATAAAAGATGCATGGTTTTGTCAATTAAGAAACAAAACATAACTTTTGGGATGAGGGGGGACAGAATTCCTATTCCTTTGTAAATAGTTTTGTGCACAATTTGAAATGACCCAACTTCTGGACATTAATTTTAAAAGAGCACTAAGAAGCAAAACATGAAGTCACATGTGCATGCCTGAACAACTTGCAACAAGCAGAGTGACCCTCCAGTGGATTTTTCAATAAAAAATTGTTTCTCTCCAAAGCTTTCTACAACGACCTTTTCAAGGGAATAGAAAGTTCCACAGAAATGACTTTCACCGTTGTAATGCCACTAGAAATATTATCTCAGTCCTTTACAGGAGGAACAGCCTGCCAAGCTGCTAGACTGCTGGGATAAGCCTCAACAAGCTTATTTCTTCAGTAAATAAAAAATGAGGATAACACCTCCAGCTTGAGGGTTTTAAATTGAATTGACCACTAAAATAAAGTTTATCAGCTAGAGTTTTACTTTTATTCATACATATTTCAGTGCAATTCCTCATTTGTTTATTGCTAAGCCTGCATATGAGAAATGAAAAGGATCACTTTTTAAATTCAGAATATCAAGAAAATACTCTCTCTCTTATTTTCCCAATTTCAGAACATTTCTGTATTATGACTGGACAGTCATTTTGAAGCAGGCAGAAAGAAAAAATTAATCAAATTAGGTTCACAGAAGTTAATCTAGGATTGCAAAATTAAGCATGGTTGTCTTGGTCTGCTGCTTGCATACACACGCAAGTCACAGATCAAAACCCTTTAATTTTTCACTACAGCAGTTTCTCTACTTGCTGAAGAGCAGGTTATCTGTGGTTTTAATTAGGATCAGTAGGAGGCTGTACCCTTTCCTACCATGCAGGCAGAGCCCATAGAGAGGAAGGGGATTGAGACCGGGGGCTTTATGGCTGGCAGAGATCGTGCCTTGTCTTCCCTGAGCACTGGGGACATGGTGTCACCGCTGTATCCTGCCTTCCTCAGAACCCAGTCTTCCCCCACACAAACCATGGCTTCCACCTTCACCCAGAGGACTCAGGGCACCTCTGACCAAATAAAAGTGAGAGGTGTGAAGGACAGAACCACACTTCCTCCTGGGCTGTGCACTAAACATGTGGCTGGAATTATGTGTCCCCCAATACCATCACACCAGCAGACACGTGACAGAGAAGGACAAGCATCTGGAGAGTGACAGACTGCAAATAAACCACCTGCACAATCACCACACCCTGGGCACTCTCAGAAAGGCACTGTCCCCAAAGCAGTCACCATCCCTCTCCCTGCAATATGGTCCAGCACACCAAATGTGCTCCACGCCAGCAGTTCCACTCAGACCTGCAGCAGAGTCTCCCAGGAGAGCACATGCTGCCACATCCCTGCTACATTCATCAAGCCCTTCTACCACATTACAGCAAGGCACACAGCAGCCAGGGCTGAGCATCGTCCCTCAGTGGGGTTGTGCTCGTGTGTCAGCCTTGCAAAAGCCTGAGCTGCAGCATCCTGACCAACAGCACCCCGTTTGGTGCAGAAAGGACACATCACACGTTACAGGGATGCCTTCACCTTGCTCAGCCGGCCTGCTTTTCTCTGCCAAACTCTTAGCTGTATGGCAGGCAGGCGCATACCCCTAGGGCAACACCAGGCTAGTTCATGGAGTAAAACAGTCACACGAGGGACAGTTTCTAAACCTCCCCATTCCCTAAAGCAGACTAACAAGTTCTGACAGTCTATAGATCAAAACAGTGCCAAGCAGGAGATTCAAACCCCTTGTAAAAGGAAGCATTGCTGTCCTCCACATCCAGCGGCCCCGGCTGGAAACAAGCCGTGTCTCTCCTACAGACACTGCAGTGACTGTTCTAGCTGACAGGTGCCGAGAGTGGATACCTGTTCCTGGGACCAAACCTAGCTCCCACACAAAGACAGCCACTACTTGTCACCGAGACAACTGAAAGGCTGTGTGGGCACAACCAAGGGAAGGGCTGATAAAACCCACCACCCAGTGACAGCATTAACCTCCAAGCTCTGCAGCTGCGGTTCCCGACACCTCGCACAGCAGCCAACAGTGTTCCCAAAAGCAATCACTGCCGAGACCTTACCAGTCTTTAAGAGCCTGTTGAGGTGACAGCCATTTCTCAGCTCAGTGCCCAGCTTGAACAGCTGAGGAAATGCAATGGAAGACACCAAATGCCCCTTTTTTTGCCCCAGGCTGGGGAACAACAAGCTGGTGCCACTGCAGCCCCAGAGCAACCACAAACTTGTGGCTTTGCTGTTCTCTACCCTCAGGATAGGCACAAGTATGGAATAAGGGAGTTTTGGTCCCAGCTGATAGTTTAGTTCACCCTTAAATGTGCCATGTGGCAACCACTAAGAGCAGCCTTGGCACTCAGCAACAGTCAGGCATGTAAAAGCACGTCGGAGAGCTCGTGGGGCACAGAGAGCACTGAGCAGCTCCCACTGACTCGCCTGGCTAATTGACATCCTCTTGCCTCCTTCCACATCTACGTTTGTTCCTTTTCCTCTCCCTGTTTTGAAAATCAGTCATTATTGATGAATCCTGATAGAGTCAGCACAGTCTGACATTGACATGTAAGTCTGACAGTCTTAATATCAAACCTCTCAAGGTTTGAATCAAACTGCAATTTTTCTAAGTAGCTGTAGCGGGACAGTCGTGATTAAGCAACTGCATTGTGAACATTGTATGCTTGGCTAATCTTTTGTTTTAAGGAAGAGGGAAGACAATCCCAAGATGAATGGGCTGTCTGTCTGGTAGTCACCAGGAGTGAAGTCAGCAGAAATGAGCACTAACTGGGGGAGAGGTAATTCTGGCAGTGGGAGATTGCAATCACTGATTCACTGACCACCTACTCAAAACTGACCTCAGGCTCAAAGGGAGGAAAAAAACTGCACACACAGGCTAATTAGCATGAGAAACAAGAGACATAACTAGCAAATAGGGATTTGATTACTAATTTCAAAAAACATTATGTAATCTGTAACCAATGAATGCTGATGCCTTTGTTTATTAAAATATATAAATAGCGTAAAGTTTTGATGCCCAGTGAGCCAGCCTTTTGTGGGTTACCACCTAACTCCCCACTTTGCTCAAACTAGAATGAAAAACTGAAATACCTCGCCTTGGTGTGTGAACTGATGCCGTGCACCAGGTAACGAGCCTACATTTGGGACCACAGTCTGACACTGACACCCCAAGTCAATGGTAATGACTAACAGCACACCAAGTGTGGAGGTCCTCTGGGCCAGCTGCACTCCCTTTGGAGATTACAGTTATTTCCATACTAAACAAACAGCTTGTAAGGTATCTTCTCAAGGAGAATGCTTTCGAGAGGACAAAGTTCTGAGGAGTTCTGGAGTGTGGCGATCTCTTCATCATGTTTATGTTTTATATATTGTACGTCCATACAATTTTGGAAACTGGATCCAAAGTCAAAAAAACCAGCGTTAGACCTAGTACTGTCCTCAACTACCTTTGAATGAGTCTCTTGGTGTGCAAAATGTGGAGCTATATTTGAAGGCTGTTTGAAAACTGGCCTTATAGTCTGCATTTTGGAGTTACAATAACCAGTAATGTCTGAATGCTGATTACCTTAGATGAGTGATTTTTTCTTGATCCTCTCTATTTTCTCTCTCTTCCATGCATTCCCCCATTATACTGTTGGATTAATATTCTACTGTGAACCATTATCTTCAATCCAGTGGGTCAGTTTGACTTTTGCAGCAGCACAGAGATTAGAATGTACATTCCTCAAACTTTAACCAAAAAGCACAACAAACATGAGAAGCAGGATGTTAAACAGCAGCAGAGGTAGAGCATACCCGGGATGAGGGCTGATGTGCCCTCTAACATGCTCCTTACACGTCTGCATTGCATTTCTCAACAATTTTGTATCTCTGCAAGGCACTCTGCACTCTGAGATCAACCCTTCTGTCATCATAATGACGGGAAAGCGCCAAGCAAACTGAAGAAGTGACAAGTGAAATGTATTATGCTTTCACATATACATATATATGCACCATGAGGGACGGAACTGCCATTAGCAGCATGAAGCCCACAGGCTGCTGTCATCCGAGCTAAAAGGAGTGCTTTCCTAATAGAAAGTCTTGCCTCCTTGGCAGGCCAGCAGCTGGAGGCAGAGGGAATGTCATGCCCCCACACAGACCCTCAGTGCAGAAGGCGGGGAGGGCTGCCCAGCCCTGGCCCCAGCCTTGATATTAGGCTGTCAGGGAGCAGACAGCCACTGCACTGCCACCCCCACAGCATTCACAGGGGATGCTCTACTTGAACACTGACACAGCTCAGGTCTGGATTTAATTCACAGTTGCTGAGTATTGTCTTCCTCTGCTCTGGAGCATGATTGCAGGGTGGAGATGATACGTTGGAGGGAAAACAAAGGTATGGAAGGGAACGTCCTGCTAAAGACTATTCCACATTCATCCAGCTGCAACGGACTTTTCCTTGGGGCTGGGGATCCCAAGGAAGTTGTTTAGAGGTCTATGCATCCTGGTGTCTCATGTGCTGTAAGCTAGAGAAAAAGCACTTTTACCTGTACTGAGTTTGACTTCGTTTTCCCCACTGCAACTGACATCACATATTTTTAGCGGCATCGCTGAAGGGTTTGATTTGAAGAGGCAGCCAGAGCCCAACCCCACCAGGCACACACCTGGGTTCAAAAGCACAGCTGCCAGCCCCCAGAGCACATCACCGTCATGGATGTCACCGCTCTGAGCCGGGCCAGGCAGTGGGAAGGCAGCAGCTTCATGCCCGGCACTTGCACCTGAAATTCCATTTCTCAGCATGGCCATGAGACGGTCGTCTTCAGAAATACTCCTAAACACCCAGCCTGCTTTGTAGTGCAGACCAGTGTCTGCGTCAGAGCTACAGTGCCCTGAGGGGAGTTTTGTCTGAAAAAGGAGTTTATTAAGTTAACTAGTAAGTTCTGTTTATTACGAGGGTGTATTTCACAAACAGGCTTCAAACATCATACTAGGTTAGATACATAACCTGCCAAAATGTTATCAAAAATTAACATGCACAAGCCTAAAAATCAAACAGATCCTGCTTAAAATGTTCACTGAAAGCAGCAGAAAATCACTATTTTTAAAGGGAATTTTGAGCTAAGTAGAAGGAAACAGCCCGGGTGCTCTGGAGATGAATCTTTCCTATAGGCTTTCACTCAGGTTGATGAACTGCCTCCATGCTCTATTGTTCCCTGTTACTTTACACTGAATACTTTCCAGTGGTGGTTTTCTGGCTTTTAACCAACTTAGCACACAAGTTGTTTCCACAGCTCATCAGCTCTGTTAGTCACACAGTTCTTCACATAAGTCTTTCCATTTTTCCTGGTAACCCACCATTTCATGATCTTTTTAACCTATCTACCATTCTTTGTAAGGTGATTGACAAGTGAGCATCTTGAGAAGCCACGTTAATTAAAAGCAAAAATCAAATACTTCCATAGATGTAAGACCTCTCTTTGGCTCTAAAGCAGCTTTGCCACTTATCTTTCAAATTCCTGCTAATGTAATTGCTACATTTTGCTTTACAAGAAGCTCATTTTCTTGCTAGCACAGGAAATGTAGTACTTGGCTTTCTCAGGATTCAAAGCTTTTTGGTGTCCAATTCATGAATGCTTTGTTTTCTAAAAGCAAAAAAGAAAGTTATGATCATTTCACTTACCCTTCTGCCTAAAAAGAAGAGAGCTCAGTTGCTCATTGCCAGCCGATACAAAATGTATTGAAATACCAAGGCTGCATCATATCTCCAGCTTAATGAGGCTGACATTGGGAGCACAAGAGGGATATCAGAGACTCTCTGGAATGGAGACACATGGGACAGGATATGGTTGCTTATTAAGACACAAAATTTAGATGTATAGAAGCACCTATATGTGTGCTGGGTTTGTCTGCTCCCTTTACATCCAAGAGAGATTTGTCCAACACAGCCTTTGGAGTCAGGGGCTGTGATTCACTTCATCCTGGAAGATACACCTGCACCCAGGCATGACACAGGCCTCACAGACCTGCAAAACAATAGCAGGATTTAGGGCACCTCAGGTGTCAGTACATGCCTACTTGTGGGCAGTGGGGTTAGATTTTCAGTTTCTCCAGAGGGAGTTTGGACTCCTGCGGGCAACTGCACATCTGCTACACTTGAACACTGAAACACGGTCATGCAAGAATAAATTTTCTACTTTGACCTTTTAAAAATAAAGTCTTTTAAAAATACCCCGCACTCTCTGTGAAAAGCCCATTTCTTAGGGAGAGACAGTTCTCTTCTTTTTTCCCACTAAGCACTTGCTTAGTGGTCTGTCTTTGAATCACATAAAAGTGTTTTCTACTGCACATTTTCAAGTTTGTCATGTGTAGATCAGCAGGGTGCTAGAAACAGCAAGGCTATCCAAAGAAATAAAGGTGAAAAAATATGTTCTTATGAAGGAAATAGCCACCTTTTTGTAATGAATACATGAGCATGCTGGAGAAAAGGGATGCAAACAAAGCCAGTCTTTCAGGTCACCTAGTTCCAAAACCTGGAGATAAGAACAAGTTTCTGCACATGCACACACAAAAAAAGAGAGGCTTAAAAATAATTGTTGAAAGGTAAGACAGTACAGCTTCTCTGCTCATAAGCTCATCTGATACATGTGGGGCTGTGTTAACAGTTTTTATTGAGGGTATTTTTTTATCTGATAGTGTATCCGTGTTCTTGAAATATTTGTTCATGAACTGTATAAAAATATCTTTTGGTCTCTAGGCAGAGACAGGAAATGCAAACATCATCGAAGCTCCTTGTCTTGACAATAGCCATGAATCCATGTGTGAGCTACAGCCTGCTGCTCTCCAGGGCAGCCCAGTTTCCTCAGCTGCACAAAAGAGATGCACCAGTGCTTTGGGGAGCGGCATGGATTGGGGATTTGTCTCCAGGTCCATGACTTCACTTGGCTCTGTCAGGTCTTCAGGACTGCATCGACATTCATGCGGTCATGAATGCATGATGTGATCATGCACTACCGCAGACAGGGTAATATCAGTCACAGAAGCTACCCCACAGATGGTTTTAACATTCTAGCTAGTTTCCACCCTTGTCTCATCTCCAGTCAGAGGTTTGTGCCTACCCACAGCCTCCTGATCTTGCTGTGTCAGCCTCCCCACCTGCTCAAAAAGGGAGAGAAAAGCAGCAGGCGATCCTTGCATAGCCCAGACACAGGGGGCATGCCACAATTCTCTCGGTCATCTGTACTGCAGATATCCCAGGGCTATTTTAGGAGTTGGAGTCCCAGCACCAGCACCAGCACCAGCCAGTCTTTCACACACCAGAAATATGGCCCATTGATGAGAGCTGTTGCCATCAGTAGTAAATCTACTATGTCTTATTCATTACGGACAGCACAAGTACCCTGTTGGGACTAACCTGTACTTCACATTCAGGAGAGTGCCAGGCTGCTCACCTGAGGATCTGGATCTTCATGGTCCTGGGCTCAGAGCAGAGTAGCCAGCAGCTTTGTAGTGGCAGTTCACCAATGCCCAGCCTCAAACCCCACACAGATACAGGTAACTGCTCTCTTCTGAAAGCTCACATCAGTAACCTGTCCCCCGTGCCCCACCATCAGCAAGTTCATCCTTACCACGGAAGCCTACAAGTCATGCTGTCATCTGCTGTGTCTCCAGCTCACTCCCCCTGTCCCAGCCCAGGCCCCACCACCCCCTCCCATGTAAGCAGTACGTCTGACTGTTTTGGAGCTATTAGGACTGGACATCCCTCCAAGTGAAGCAGTGGTTATGGCAATCACAGTTTCTTCTTAGACTGAGGCCCCACCAGTCACTGCCAAATTCACACACAAAATCATTTGCAGATACAGTGCTGGCATGCTCTGGAACCCCGTTCTTCCTCCAACACATGTACCTATACTGACACCTAGGGTGTAGTGATCATGACACTTGCCGATTTTCCCACCACTTCTGTCATCCCAGCAATCGCCGTGTTCACTGGAGACCAGCCTTGTTGTCATTTCCCAGCTGATGCTGTCAAGCACAGATTTTGGTGGCCAAAGGCCATCTGGCACTAACTACAAAACCACAGAGAACTGAGGAGGCTGCCTAGATCACCGTGACCAAACTGCATTTCACTCACTGTGGGAAACTGTGGGGAGCAGATGCTGAGTGGGTGGAAGCTCACTGGATACTGGGAATGGTACTTGCCCAGCCAGCTGACCACCCCGGACACAGCCTTGGTCCAGCTGGCTCCTGTAAAAGACATACATCATGTCTCTTTAGGCTCTATACAAAAATCTAGTGAGAGAGGGAGGGACAGCAAGGGAAGCACGGGGAGCAAGCAGGGAAGGGGCATCGTGCACCAATAGTATCAGGAAGATGCTGTAATTCACACAGGTCTGTCGTACACAACTCAGGTCCTGAATCAACAGTAACTCACACTTGAAAAATAACCAACCCTCCCCTCTCCCACTCAGTTCTTTAAAAACTGTAGTGTCATAGAGCCAGTCTGCAACAATAGAAGCAACAAGCGTTACCCTCATACTCTTTAGAATAGGCTTCCTAAATAGATTCCTCAATCCCTTGCTTCATTTTAGGAAATTAACTTCAATTAAATGTGAAGAAATTAACTCATGTCTGTTAGGCTGACTGTTTGTACTCGCAGTGGTCTAACAGTCTGACAAACACATTGTTGTGGTGTTTATTCCAACAGACTTGTCTGAAGTAGATAATCCATCTCAGAAAGCAGCAGATCATAAGGCTGGAAGGGCCTCATCCATTCCCTAGCCTCAAGGCAGGGTCACCTACAGCTATGTCACTTCTGACAAATATTTGTTCAATCTGTTCTCAGAGTTCTCCAGTGATGGAGATACCTCATCTTCCTCAGACAGCCAATTTCCCTCTTCATTTCCTTCAGCAACAGAAAGCTTTATTCACTATCTAACCTGAATCTCCTCATTTGCTGCAACTGGCTCATGTTGCTTTTCATCCCATCTACCACCAACAAAGAGAAAAAAAAAAATGCCCTATTCTTTGCAACAGCCTCTGAACCCTTACCATCTGACAAACCTTCCTTCGTATTCTGGTTATGTCTTGCCCATAAGCAGATTGCAGCTATTTGGACATTACAACCTGAAAAGTTTCCCTCCAAATGTCATGTGTTTTAAAGGCTTCCACTGTGCAGACTCTGCTGTGCTGCATTTGTTTCACAGACCTCCTGAGACACCTTCTTCTCAGCACAGTCCTGGAAGGAGGCACTAATACCCCAGCTTCTGCTGAGAGTGTTTGCTGACAGCAAACTTCAAATTTGCTTAATATTAATAATTGCTGAGTAAACTTTGGCTGCACAAAAATATATGGAAAGTGAGCCAGAAAGGCTGGATAGATAGATGGTAGATAGATATTTGCTGTTCACTGGAGGAAACCATGCACTGCAAAAGAAGGTATTTAACAGCAGTCTTCACTGTCACTTCCTACCTGAACCCTCACCCAGGGTCTGTCTCCCAAGATTCTCAGTGATCTCCACCCCCTGACCCATCAGCCTTCTCCTTGAACACCATCAACAACCTCCTCTTCTTCAATGTCCTTCTCTCTGCCTCAGGCCCCAGGCAGTGCCATTGCAGAGGCCAAACTAGCAAGTTCAGCACTGCTCAACAGGGCAGATGCTGCTCTACCATCATGATATGTGATGGTGGCAGCACTTTCAGGTTCATCTCACCAGTGAGCAATTCCTGCTGTAGGAAACAGTCAGGTGGAATTTGTTTCACCTAGTTTTGGCCACTCAGAAATGAGGCACCTGAGTGACTCGTGTAATCTTGTTCACAACACAAGGGCACAAATGACCCCCTGTACAGGGACATGCCTCTCTGTACCGGTTATAGAGGTGATTTTAAAAATTCCACTCCTAGTGAAGAGAAATAGTTTCCTTCATCGCTGCCGAAGTCATTGGACTTCACACAGTTTCCAGCAAAATTCAAACAAGGAGCAGTGTTTGAAGAAAATACTACTATCTCACACCTAACAATGGAAAGGTCAAGGTCAGCATCAAAGGCTCACTGCACAATTACTTTTTCTCCAGATGCCTGTTTTTCTGCAGATCTCAGTGCACAGGGAGCCTGAGGCCCATGAATTGCAAGTGAAAAAGATCATCAACTTCATCTCAGGTCAACAGGAATAGAAGACAAGAAACCAGCCTACATTCAGTAAACAGTTCAGAATGACATGCTTTCTTATTATTTCTCTTCAGCTGGGTGCCTATTACAAGAAGTACTTACAAGTTTGAAATGCCCCACACAGCACACATTTAACTATCAGAGCACTCTTCAGCAACTCTTATTCCAGGCAATATGTATTATAGGAAGCACACAACTTAAGAAAGGGTGTGTTTACCAGGAAAATAAAAGACCTTTAGCTGCAAGAGAAGCCTCTTATGTATACATCTCAGCTCCAGGCTTTACAGACAGTTGTTTTTCATATGCCTCACATATATATGCATGAAAAAGTTGTTTTTAAGTGAAGTACATAAGACCTGTACATAAAATAACCACTTATCCTCAGGTGGCATTCTCAAATATCCCGGGCAGGCACTGACCAGGAAAGGAGAACACAAGTGGCTCCCTGATCAGCTAGCAGATGGGGTGGCAATCCAGGCATCCACTAGGTCTAGGACTAACTTGGACAATAGTGACAGCCCTTCTCATTTGAGTCTGTCTCCCTCCTCACTCCACATACACCGTGTAGCAGAGCCAGTCTGAGGTAAGGGGGAGTGTACCCACACACTTAGGAAAAGATGGGATATCCCCGTCTCTGCCTTGGTGTTGTCCACCAAACGCCATGTCATACCATCTCTTTTACAAACACCACGTGCCACCTTATATGGGGAAAGATAAGCACATGGCAGCACAAAGGAGTACATGGCAGCACAGACCCTGGCGGGAGACCCTACAGAGAGGAGCAGCAGCAGGTCTCTCCTGGTGGGAGACCCCTACAGAGAGGAGCCTGCCAGAAGCTGACAGGCGAGTGAACAGTGCATGATCACCCCATAGAAGGACATTAAAAAGATGCATTGCTGATGTGACAACACAGGATTGGTTGTATAATGAGAATTGCCATGTAAGGAAATGCTGTGTCTTAGGGAAGTGTATAAAAGTAGCTCTTTCCCTTTGAATAAACAATTCAGATCAGAGAGCCAGGAACCTGACTGAGATTGTCTGAATTTCAATCGCCGACAATCTTAGTCTAGTTTCCCTGCTGCTTTGCCCACCTCAGAAAAGGAGTTTCTTCCAAAATCCAAATGATTTGACAGTGTGCGCTGGTGGCAGCTTGAAGCCCAGTGCTTCTCAACCCATGTACTGGTGCGGGAAGGTAATGTTATGTTGAAGGTTCTGTTATGTGTATACGTGGCAGTGGAAAAGACCTAGGTTTGTCTCTCTCCATCCCTGAATCACAGAACTGACACAGGGAAAAAATTCAGGTCCATTTACTAGCAACCCAGAGGAAAGTTCCAGTTGTGTCACTTTTCTGAACTTTTCTACAAATGTTTAAATGAAATCACAGCACACAAGGCAGCGAAGAGTTACAACCTTCAGGTTCCCTCTCTTTGCAGAAGAGCAAGAATTTATCCCTCCACATGCCTGACATAAGCTTTGTCTTGCAGTGATCAACATTTACATTTAGCACAGGCTTCAAAATATTCTGAGGCTTACCCATGCAACTATGTGCATTCTCCCTCCTACATGGCTGCACAGTGCAGTGGCAGCTGCAACCAGTCAAAATTTAAAAGGACATTAATGACAGACTTGAACATGTTTCCTGAAGCCCATTTTCAAATATTTAATTCCTCTCTTGGAGTAAAATTAGACAAATGAATCTATTTCAGCAGATTTTCAACACAAACCAGCAGTATGGCCATCAGCCACTCATGCTCTGGGCATCTGGAAGCAGCACTCTTCCCAATCAACCTCAGTGTTAAATCACTAATGTTTATTTGTCAGATCTTTACAATTCTTTGAAAAGAGTTTCCATTAACAAGTGGTAGAAACACTGTGAAAATGTGTTTACAATGGCAGAGTCCCCAGAAAATCGAAGTCTAGGCTTCCTTTGTGGCTGTAGAAGCAAAAGGAAAGTAAATGTCTTCATGAAGTGTTGCCTAAACTTCCCCTTGATTTGCACTGCAGTAGAACATTGACAGGCAGCATTTGTTGGAGAGGCTCTGCAGGAGATTTCTAGACAAAAGTATTGATGCACTTTCCAGGAAAAGTTTCCTAGTTAAAAATTTAACAGGCAGCCAGAAAACAGTAACTTCTCATGCAAGTGTTCCCATCCATCCTTGATGGACTGAACTCTTGAAGCTATTTCAGCCCTGAATCCCTTTTGGCAAAGAAATTAAGTGAAAAATGGTGTGGTCATCTTCTACAGCAGGAAATACCCTTCCAGAATGCAGTTTGATTCAGCTTATTGTCCTATGGAATTGTTTAAGCTCAGATCCACCTGGTCCTTGGGGTCTTTGATGATGACCCTCTTTAACCTACAGACATTTAAAGCTCCTGTTTCCCAAAAGCAGTCCCAAAGCACCAGGGCCGAACTTCCGCTCTGCACTGACTGGAGTCAGTCTTCTCTCTCCTCCTGGGTTGGATTTACTTTGCAATTCCCGTTTTTTATCTGCTCTCCATCCACCCTACTCAGCTAATACACCACAGGAAGCCTTCAGGAGATCAGCTGAGTTGCATTGCCATAAGGATGGAAAAGGTCAGTCTGCAGAAGAGCAACAAAACCTCTTTGGTTTGCTTCAGGTTGGGTTCATGTGAATGGGACATAAAAAACCCTGAAGTACAACTGAAGGAAATTCAGCGAATTCAGTAATTGCTTCTGGGAGCACAGGTGGGATGGGGCTGTACAGCTCCCAGGTGAGAGAGGATCTCCTCTGCCCCACACAGCTGCTGCCCCAAGCACCTTGGCCACTGGCAGGGGTATGCTCAGTCTCCCTCAGTGATGCCTGAAGCAGCCTGCTCTAGCTGCCTTTGAACCCACAAAGTTTTCTTGTTTTTTTTACCTAAATCTTCCAGGTTGTACGTAGTTGATTTTTTTTTTTCTTGTCCCATCCCACTGCCCTATCTACTGATGTCTATACAAGAATGTTCTGGCTTCTGGGAGACAATTACCTTCCCTCCAGTCATCTCTTTCCTGGGCTAAACAAGTCCACATCCTCAGCTTTCCTTCACAGCTCATGTGTCCTGCACCCCTGATGAGACACAGTCTGCCCACAAACACCTTCTCCCCCCCGAGCTGAACAGAGCCAGGTAAATACCTTTTACTCTTACAGACTCTTGTCCAGCCAATTCAGTACAAGGTGCCGTTTGGCCTTCTGGTTTTTTGGGTTTTTTAAGTTAGCAATTCCAGTTTTACTCCATGCAGCTTGTGACAAGAGGCTTCTAGTTGGCTGCCATAATGCTTTTATATAGATAATATACTTTGAAATATCTGCTTGGCATTACACTTCCTAAGTGTTGAGCTTTCACTTGCCTTTGTTTTTATTTAATTTCCTTGATTTTGGGACATTTTCCCAATTTATCAAAATCAGTGTGAATTCTTCTCTTCCAAGGTACATAAACCCACCAGCCACTTAATGCCATCCACAAAATTTGCAAATATCCCGACTAGTTTATCATCCAAGTCATCAATAAAAATAAGGATTAGAGCTGCTCTCAGGTCTTGTCTCATTGGGCCATGTTTATGCGTCTTTGACAGTAATCCTTGAAAAGTGCTTATGAACAGTTTTTCAGCTAGTTGTGCACTAGGGATTAAAGTTTTTTTCTAAACCCAGACATAATGTTAAAATAATGTATCCAACAGCTGTATCAGAAATCTGATTTAAATGCAAGGTAAATTACACTTCTCACTTCCCTTCATAGGCCGTTACCTTGTCAAAGAATGAAACTAGGGGTTTTTTGTCACAATTCATTTTCCACAAATCTATGCTGTTTCCGTTTACTTGAGGAGGTGTATACACGTTGATTGCTTAAAAGTGTGTCCTACATCTTGTCAGGTGTAAGAGTTAGTTTGGCTAGGCCCATAGAAGGTTTTTCTTTCTTAGGAATGACATGATTCAAGCCATATTTCACTTTTCTAAATGCAGGCACATTAAGTCTCCCCACACTAATTTTCTGTGATAGCTGTTAATTACACAGAGGTGGCTTTGACTAGTTCTTTCCATACTTGTTCAATCAGACGTGTTCAGCCTGACATCAAACTTACATGTTCTTTAACCCATTCTTTCAATTATTTTTAGTCTATCCTTGATCACTTCTTGCCCTTTCTGACCTTGATGTGGAGAAAAGCAGAGAAAGTGCAAAAGAATCAGGACTATCCTCCCTCCACAAATATGTACTTCCTCGTGAGGGGAAGCGGAGGGGCAGGCACTGATCTCCTCTCTCTGGTAACCAGTGACAAGGACCTGAAGGAATGGCCTGAAGTTGTGTCTGGGGAGGTTTAGGTTGGATATTAGGAAAAGGTTCTTCACCCAGAGGGTGGTTGGGCATTTAAACAAGATCCTCAGGGAAGTGGTCACAGCACCAAGCCTGACAGAGTTCTAGAAACATTTGGAGAATGTTCTCAGGCACATGGTGTGACTCTTGGGTATGGTCCTGTGCCGGGCCAGGAGCTGGCCCTTGATGATTCTTGTGGGTCCCTTCCAAATCAGGATATTCTAAGATTCTATGTAGTTTCTGATGTTTGATAGTTTTGATGGCACCTGCTGGCAGACACAGGATATGCCACCGCAAAGTAGAAAGGAGCCAGCAGACAGACAGAGACTGTCAGCAGGAATATTTGCACCCCCATGACAGAAACCAAAGAAAGACAAAACTGGAAGGATAGGTCCTGGTGAAAATCATGATGTCTTGTGAGGAAATTATCTCCACCCAGCACCCAAACTCATTTCTGTGCTGCTGAAAACAAGATTTTAACTGCAATACATGCAAGTAGAGAGGAACACTTCAAACAGCACAACACTACCCAGACTCAGAAATCCGAGGAGAGGCTCCAGGCTGAAGCCTGGTTGAAAGGCAGAAAACACACCTGCGTGGCACTAGAATAGCCTGGGTCTCAAGGTGGCTGCACCATGTATCTGTCAGCTTCTTCAGACGTGAGAACCATGGCCTCTAATTGTGCAGGACTGACAGAAAAACCCTTGTTTGGCACCAGCTGTGACCGACTCTCCTGGGACCGGAGATCTGTGCTGCCTGCTGGTATTGCCGCCATCCTGAGCACCAGCAGGACATGTGGCTGCAGGGCACTGTCCAGGCAGGCACAAACACCCACACACATGGTACCTGTGTCAGGATTAATTCAGTGTAGCAGTCACATTCCCTCTCTGCTTCTTTAATCATCTCCCTTCACCCTTCTATAGAGATTAGTGGCTAACCCCAAAATTGGAGTGAGATACTGAACCCCCTGGACAGCCTGAAATGAGGAGCTGAGGGAGATGGTGGAAGGACCACGGGCAGCCCTGCCAGTCTCTGCTTGTCTCTCTCCACTTGGGTGCAAGGGTTCAAGGAAGGCAGGGAAGCTTAAAACTGTGATACCACTAAGGGCGGTAAAACTAGCCAGCAAATAAACTTACAATCTATTGCTGTTAATAATTTAATTACTTTTACACTAAGTTCTTAATTTTTGAGGCTTGATCTGTGCTTATTTTTCAGCACTTGGAGTACTGCTATGAATCCTGGTTTCTAAGAGAACTTTGTTCCTTGAGAGATGTGGCAGATAAAAGAGAGATGCAATTTGCTTCATCAGGAGAAGTGTATGCAAGATCCTAATGGAAAAGGCATTGGGAATATGTCTGTCACAGCAAAGAGTAAAGAAACTAACACCAACAGAGCTGAGTGATATCTCTTTCCTGGGATTAGTGTTCAGTGACAGGCATACTTGGAATGTGAATCCCAAAATGCATGCTACTGGTGTTGCAATAGTTGCCCTGAAAATTTCACCTACGGAATTCAGTGGCAGTTCTGATCCCATAGTCCCCAACCCATCGCAACCCTCACAAACATGCAAATTGTTTAAACAGTCAGGATGAAATGAAAATTCATTTTGTGCCTCACTACAACAGCTAAGGGCTGAGTAGCCTTTATAGGCCAATGCCAAACATAATTATAAACAGTCCTTGGGGTTCAGGAGATATTTAAATACTATATTCTAGAAGCTCAAGACCTGTACACAAAAGGTACAGACACTCAGCCAACTAACACCACAAGTCCTTGCTTCCAGCTCCTAAGGTGAGCTCAGGAATTCTTTGTCCCTCTCCAAACTTTTCCTCCAAAACAGGAACCATACTGGAACAGTCCCAGGTGTTCTCTGTTAAACCGGATCTGGGATTTGTGCTATATGGCATAAACTGACACAGTGTCCTGTGTGTGCCAACAGGTCACCAGTACGAATGTCCAAGTAGCTGGAATGTCCTCTGGTACTGTCTGATAGCAGCCAGGGAGAAGGGAATTGTTAGGTGGAAAATCATGAATATCGGTTCCTCTCTGCACCCCAAATCCTTGCAAGGCAATTGGTGAGGAAGGTACATGTAGAAGCCTGAGGCTTCAGGACAAGGGCTGACCTTCATTGTTGAACTGGTGGTTTAGCACCAGGCACCGTAACCGGTCACACCTCGGGGTGCAGGTGGGGAATCCCACTGGAGGGCAAGAAATCATGGCTTGGCAATAATCGCACTGAAAATCAGAAGTGACTGGGCAGAAAGCATTTTAAATAATTAAAATTTCCCCAAATGTAATGAATTTTAAAGGAACAAAAATTCAGTTTTGTGGAGATAGAAAAAAGAAGATGCGCTTCCATGTTAGAAGAAATAAGAAAATGAGGATTTGGTGGGTTTTTGTTGTTGTTTTAGAGTGGCTTTTTGAAATTTTTTTCTTCTCTTTTTCCAGCCATTTCCTCTTTGTTCATTCTATACTGCCATCATTAAATGGCAGTGGTGGGACAAAGCAGAAACTGCGTGAGAAGAGAAAACAGTGAAAATGTGACTTTTTAAATTGTGATTGCAGAACTGAGCCATGATAACTATTTGAAGACCTGCACTTACTCTATATGTTTGTTGGTTTGAGTTTTTTAATTTAAAAAACCTTCAAAATATATTTATGACTTCCAAACAAATCTGCTGTTTATTTGACAGGCTGAACTGTCTTCATTGTTATCTTCAGTCTGTGTTTTTGTAATTGCATAGAATCAAATACTTACTGAATCCACACCATAGGAACGGCAGAAAGTGTTGCTACTTAAGTAACAATGTACTCTCAACAAGGCATATTTTGCAGTTTCTGCATGTCAAGTTTCCCAAACGCCCAGCTGTTCCAAAGCCCTGCATGGAAATAGTTAACAAAGCTGTCTCCCTCCATGGCAGCTCACATTTTAGTTCTCTTGAGCAAGAAAACCCCAAGAGAAAGTTCTGCCTTAAAAAAAATCACGATGAAGATGAAAAAGTCAGCCCTTGCAGTTGTTTGAAGCTTGAGCTTTAAAGCCAATTATAATTCAAATTATAAATACGGTCTATTTCTGTCTCACATTTTAAAGAGCTGTGAAACGCCAGATGGCTTTTCTGTCGCTGTGCCCTGCCATATAAAATATATTTTTATGGTTTCTGATTTCACTACAAATAGGGCACGAGAATGATAAGCTGTTAATGTAAAAATAATTTTCCGTGTGAACTTGCCGTGTCTGGAGGCAGTTTCTCAGCAGGCTGGGAGATGCCCTGCTTTTCCACCACTGGATGGCATTCAAGGGCCATAAATACACCGGAAACTGCAGCAAAAGAAAATTGAAACACAAAGCGTCCAAAGCCTTTGGATTCTTGGTAATGCTTCTGTAATATATTCATGCTTTCAAAGTTCCAAGGAAATAAATCTGGAAAGATAAAAAACCAGTTTCCGAGGAGAAAGGAGCTTTCCTCTGAGACGAAACTGAATATGCATGTAGGATGTGGGACAGGAGATCTGAAAGCAGCATTCCAATTAGGAGAATCCAACAGTCATATCTCGGCATCTCAGTCTACATCAACATTAATACGGGTTGGCAGGAAACAATTCGATGTGTCTTGTGTTTTTCCTACCCAATATGGACCCAACAGGGAGAGAAAAAGTGAGATGTATTAATTTGACCTTGGGTCTACACAGACACAACGCCCTGGTTGTGCAACACCTGCACACACAAAAAGCTCTTTAAAGCATTTCTGCCTTTGTATTCCTTCTTTAAAGCTCAGCCCCGTCCTACCGCCAGGCAGCATCATTAAATCCACCCCATCTCACAGCTGAGCGCCTGAGAGGAGGCTGGGCTGGAGACCCCCTGGGGCCCCTTCCCACCTGAGCCGCCCCGCACTTCCATCGCCTCATTAAGAATAAAGACAGATTGACATTTCTTACAGATAAGAAGAGCCCGCCACAGCAGTAGCGGTATTTGTGAGGGGGGTAGCCGTAAGGGTCTGGGAGTGCGAGTAGGGTCGGGTTTGCAGGGAGACAACTGCTTTTACACACCAGCTGGTACGCCCGGGAGAGAGGGGTGAGCTCTGGAGCAGACGGGTGTCTCCGCAGGTCTGAAAGAACACAGCACGCTTTCAGGCAGGCAGTATTTGCTGAGTTTCACCAGTTAACACCTTCAAAGGAAAAGACAGTTTGCACCTCTGTGGTACAAAGGAAAGTTTGGAAGAGGAGAGATGACAGAGCCACGGCCTCTGCTGTGTGAAGACGGAGTACAAGCAACAAAAAGCTTATCAGGAAAAGCTGTGATATTCTGGGCAACCAGTGTTGCTGCCAAGTCTGTAGTTTTTGCTATGAAGTCTAGCTATGAATTTTAGTTCCCTTTTTAATTTTTTAAATCTGCCTTGGGAAACCAGTGTTGCTGCCTCTTGCTGAGAATGTGGCTGGTGGTGGTGTTCTGGCCTCACTCACCTAAGGGTGTTTGCGTTTCTCAGGCTATGCTGCCTGGAGTGCTGGTCACGGTGTTTGTGGTGATGTGCTCAGGACTCTTTGCTCTGCAGCAGTTTAGTTCCATTTGGACTATGATGGCAACAGGATATGTTTCCTTCTGGTGAGGATTTAGGTCAGGGGACAGGTGCCTGCAGGTAAAAAGGTGGGAGGTCTGAGAATACCCAAGTTAAAATGTGATCTTCTCCAGCTATTATACAGGGCACTTCACAGCAAAGAGAAATTGATGGGGCTTAATCTTCCTATTGCAGTGAATGTGTCTGTAGTATTCAAGTATCTCATAAAAAAATATATATTATGTAGTATTTAATAAACATATATCGTAAATATATATGATAGGTTATGTATTTGTATATTATATGTTATATATATATATATATATTCATGTCCCTAGAGATGTGTCCTTTGTTTAGAGAAGATCCCCAGCTGCATGTGGGGTACACTCCTCACAACAGCCTGCTGGAATCTTAACACCCAGCTACAGACAGCTTTTGGGGTGCTTGGTTGCTAGTTTTCTGGAGAGGCTCATGTTGCTCTCTGGATCTATGGTATATGATAACATGTAGCTTATGAGGCCTAAAAAGGAAATAGTGGAGTTACAACAGTGCTGCCTGTACAACCTTGTTCTCCCAGCCAGGGCACTGTTGTTCAAACCAAGGCTTGAGGGCAGGGAGAGGCTCTCAGGGAGCAATCTTCTGCTCTCCTTTCGTAGCAGTCTGCTCACAGGACTCTTATCAGATACATACCTCGTCCAAACCCTCTTCCTGTAAGGCCTATTTTATGTTACCTGAAGAGGTGGACGTGGGTGGAGTGGTTATCAGTCTTAAACTGCTGTGTACCATGCACAAGATTTTCTGCCCAGCCCATTGAAATGAAGTTTTAAAATAACAAAAGCAGAACTTTTTTTCTTCCTGTGGAAGAAAACAGTAACAATGTTTTTGATGCTTAGTAGTACAGTGTAATATAAAACAGAAGAAACATCAAGGGCAGAGTTTTAACTCTAAGTATCAAAACACTGACTCTGAATTGGGTTTTAGAAACTACAAAGCACAGTTCACATACATAATCATTTCTCAACAGAGATTATGTATACAACAAAGGCATTGTGTTCTACCTAACACATTCCTCATGTAAGAATCCCAGCATTATCTTTGCCCCATAGCCATTCTCTAATCAAGCAGCTAAAAAAGACTGGTGGACTCATCACCCACACTTCAGCTCCCAGCCACATGGACACCCAGAATCACATCAGCCACTGAGATATGTTGTTCTATGGTCACCACCTTATGCCTGTAGAGCCCTTACACCCAGATCAACAGCCAGGAACTCAATTCCTCCTTGAGGTAATCTGCAACACACCCACTGGATGAATCCAGAGTATAACTACTAGACTCATTCATATTGTCATCAGCTTTCTTTCTCTTCCCAAGCACTTCACAGAAAGCTATTGCATCCATGGCACCAGCAAAAAGCCACTGGGCTGATGCTGCCCAAGGATGGGGAAACTGAAGAGCACAGAAAGGCAAGTTGTTATAGTAAATAGTGTCATGCTGTCTCCATGTTTATTATTCTGAAAACTGCTGGTTTTCAGTCTCCCTACTGCTAGACCACACGTCTAGAGCAAAATTATATTTTCTCTTCTGCTTGGGACAGAAAATACTCAGTAATGCTAAGAAACTAAAAGAGATCCTTACTAGGAATACTGTTTCACTATGAAACCCTGTATCATTGCCCCAGCAATGGTTAATGCCTCATGCCCAAGGAAAGGAAAAAAAATTAAATAAAACCTATCACAAACAAGTATTTGATCTGACCAAAAAGCAATAAAAAACCCATTCCTTCTAATGCCTACAGGGCCAACTTACTTCTTGAGCAATGGATTTGTTTATGCTTCCCATTATCTTTGCATTTATGGCTGCAAATGTTACTAATGGCCACGCAATTACCCATCTCTTTTAAACATTAACTTAAAGCTCTTTCAGACTTCTACCTCCAGCTCTTGTGCTTGGAGGCTCCATCAGCTGGAGCTATTTCCCCTGGGCTCTCAGGCAACTGTGCACCCTTATGTCTTCCAATAACACACAGCTCAGTGTTTTGCCTTTTTATTTATTTGGTGACTTTTCAGATTTGCTTTGCTGTTGTATCCTCCTCTGGGAGTATATTTGCGTGAAAGGAACATTATGAACCACTTAGTACAAAGACATAAAAGAAGTGAAATGACAAACACGTGTAAAAACATAGTTATTCCAAATCAAGCTAACTCAAAAACCTGCAGGGGAAAGAAAAATCATTCTCCCCTCATGCCTTCATCTGGCCTTAACTTACTTAAATTAAGAAGCATACACTTGTGTTAAGGAGTGAGAACAAGTAATAACATTCTCCATCCCTGTCTGCTGAGGATGACACCTGATGGGCCTTTGCACTCACTAGAGTATCACTATGAAGAAGATGGGCAGACAATGATGAGGGGAATAAAATGGAAAGGAAAAAACCCAAACAAACAGAGAAATAGAGTATGTTGGCTTTTCCTCTTTGAACACTGATTCCCTTAGCTGTGACCGCGTGGTAGAAGTTACCGTGTTCATACAGGCTAGCAGTGACTTATTATACTCATTTCTGAAAGTAGGAGAAACAGGGATAGGAGCTGTGACAGGAGTGGTGGTTTTATTTGTGGACTGACTCTTCTCCAGGCTGTCTCCATGCAGAGGTGTAGGAAGTTCAAACCTTGCTGTCTCTGAGCCAAACTATAGCTAGGCTTGCTCAAAAGGAAATACCCTAACAAAATTTTCAGGAAATGAAAACTGACTCTGCTGTAAGGAGGCCTGACTCCGAACCCAGCAGCTGGGTAAAGGCAGTCCTAGCAATCACCAGGAGACTGGTCAATCTCTGTCAAGCAGCAGCTTGAGACAGCTTGAACTGGATACTAAGACTTGGGGTGTTTTACTATTATAATACTGCAGAAAATGGAGACATGCCAAAATAATGCTTAAAGAGTGGTTTTAAAGAAGCTTAAGTTGCCACAAGGTTGGAGAAAAGGTTTCTTTTACAAATTAAAAGCTAGCTAAAGGATAGGAAACAAAGGGTAAGGCTAATTTGGACCTTTTATTTTCAATAATCAGTTTTACTCAACATTAATCAGAAAACTAGAGAAGGAAATCCTCTGTGACATTTCCAAATTCATAGATTGTACTAAACTCTTTCAGGCAGCCAATGCTTATGCTGATGGTAAAGAACCCCAGAAAGACCAGACAAATGAAAATGGTCAAACAGGTGTGGAATAAATTTCAGAGCATATAAATATAAGTTAATGCATTTAGGGAAAAATAAGCCAAACCACAGATGATGCTGAATGCAGAACTGGAAGTGGCATGTCAGAAAAAAGATCTTAAGAGTCATTATTTACAAGTCTCGGGTCTTACAAGTCTCTAAGTAAGTGTTTAAAAGAGATGGGTAATTGCATGGTCATTAGTAACATTTGCAGCAGTAAGAGCTAAAACAGTATCCTGAAAAAGGGTACCAGAACAAGGCAGAGGGTATCATTTTGCTGCTACACATAACTTTGGTATAACCACACTGGAGTACAGGTCAGGATCTGCTCTCTGCATCTCAGGAAGGGTGAAGTAGAGTTAAAGCAGGTATGGAGAAAACCAACCAAAATGATCAAGCAGCTGCCTGACAAGGAAAACTCTAAAAATGCTGGGGTCTTTGTGACAGAGAGGACAATGCTGAGAACAGGAACAGTTGAGTGTTACAACATAATTAAGGCAGTATCGAGGAAATTAGCTTAAAATAGAGTAAGTACTTTTTATACTTCTTCAACTTACTGTGACAGGAAGTTATGAAGACACACAATATCAGCAGGTTCAAACCAGAGTGGATATATTAATACAAAAGAAGTGCATGGGTAGATACAAAAAGAACAAGGCAGAGATGTAGCCCCTAGCGTCCCCAGTGAACCAGTGTGGATACTGGCACACGTGGGAGTGATTCTGTGATGCTGTGGGAGTGGCACAAGGGAAACCGACTGCAAGAAATGGCCAGACTCTTGTGCTCCCATAAACAGCATTTGATACTGCCAGAGTCAGAAACTGAGTGATTGGGCTAGAAGGATGATTGATTTGACCTGAAAGATGTTTCTTATGCTTTTAGACCATCAAAATTATGGAGAAAGATTATTTTAAAACCAAATTATCAAATCAATAAACCCCAAGTTCTCAAGACATTGCACTGAGCTGAAGTCCTCTCCCAAAGCAAATTTCCTCGCTTTTTGTTTCCCTCAACCAGAAGAATAGTGGTTTCTCTCATACCTCCACATCCAGAATGGTTTGGCTGAGCAGTAACTGTTAGATTTACTGCTTACAAGTGTGCAGATGATGAGATGGCATCTTACTCCAACCTGACAGCAGGCCAAGTGCTGGGTTAACATATGTCAGAGACATGGGAAACTGCAGAGCAACAGGGAAACCCCTTGAATGGCAAAATCCTCTAGACAGATGCTATAACAGACACCTGATTAACTGTTTAGTTTTATTTCATCACCAAGTGAGTTTACAAGTTTCCTGGCATCATCTTCAAATCGATCTTTTTTCATGGCAATCTTCATTGATGCCTTTCCCTCCACTGAAAGAGACTCCTGCTATATATGAATACATTTAAGTGAATTTCGAGTTAGTAAGGAGCTTTTGCCCAGCTGTAAAAGGGAGACACATAGCCTGTGCTTTTCCAAAACGAGCCCTGGGATAACGTCTTTCCCCCTCACCATTATTAAAAAACACTGTTTAGGCACGGTGACAGGGAGAGAAAAGGACTGCTCACTTGGAGATTCTCAGGCTTGCTGGGAGTAAGACATCTGGACTGAAATGCCAATTCATTAAAATCCTTACAGTTGAGAGCTTTATCTTTCTGCCATGAAGACACCCTTCCTGCTCTCACCAGCTGTGGACTGGAAATCACAGTACCTAAGAATCATTGAAAAGTTTTTCAGCCTGGCACCTGGAAGCAGGGAGGCAAACACACTGTCTGTCTGTCTGTCTGTCCACACAGGTGTCTGACAGCTGCTCCTCAGCAACTGTTTAACCCTCAGGTCAGTTTTGAGCATTTTTGGATGATGGGTAATGACCTCAGCCCTTGGAAGGTCTTAGCAGTTCTGTGAAAATCAACACCTACTAATGGCAAAATAGAAAAATTGGGATCTGACTGAAAAGAAGTTGGTAGCACCCCTAAGAAAACATGCTGGATGGACAAGCAGAAGCCCTGGCTCTGGATAATGGCTCTGCAGCAGCTCAGGAGGGCACCTGATAGGACCACCAGGCAGGAGGGAGAGGGGTTTGCTGAGGACATGGCAAAATGGATCTTCAATGAGATGTGGCACAGACAGTCAGGAAATCAAGCCTCACTAGTCCTTCTGCTCACAGAATGAAGTTGTTATTAGGACTGTGGTGATGTAAGTTTATATGTGTCGTGGTTTGATGCTGGCCAAGTGCCAGGCAGCCACAAAAAACCATCTGCTTATTTTCCTCTGCTATAGCTGAGCAGAGGAGGGGGAATTAAAAACTTCATTTTCATGATTTAGGGATTATTGAAAAAAAAACACTTTACGGCAAAACAGGTTCAAAACTTAAACAGAATAAAGAAGATTTATTATTAATAGAATTAAAAAGGGTAATGAGAACCAAAGCAAACCTTCAGAACACCTTTCTTTCCCAGTCCCTCCCTCCTTCCACCCACCGTGCAAGGAAACAAAATGTGGGGTTTTGGTCAGTATTTCACTTCTCAGAAGTCTTTCTTCAGTATGCTTAAGGAAAAGAGTTTCCTCTGCTGTGCCATGGGATCCTTCCCATGGAAGATAGTGCTCTGTGAACTTTTCTAGCGTGGTTTTAANTGGATCTCTGCACCCCCCCATGCACCTCATGAATTATAAGGAAACAGTTTGTTGTGTTATAGTCCTCACCACGGTTTGCAGGAGAATCTCAGCTCCGGCCTTTGGAGCACCTCCTGCCTCTCCTTTTTTTCACTGACCTCGGTGCCACCATGTTGGTTTTCCTCACGTATCCTCACTTTTCCTTTTTCTCTGACTTGGAAGAAAGTTGGTGTCTGTGAGTTGCAGTTGAGAGGTTGATCTCGTCCGGGCTCCACATCGGGGAATTGCTCTCCATGTCTCTCGCTGTTGGCCACGTGGTCCCTGGCCCTGGCCATGTGGTCCTTGCCGGCACCACACGTGCGGTCCCAGCCTCAGGAGGGCCCCGGCTGCTCGGCCGCTGGCAGCCCCCACCGGGATGGGTCCTGGCGGCTGCCTCACCACCCCTCGGGAGAAGAAAGAGAACTTCCCATGGTTTTTCCTTTCTTAAATATGTCATCACAGAGGTGTTACCAACTTGTCTAATTGGGCCAGTAGCCTGCCCATCGTCAGAGCCTTCAGCGATTGGCTCTGTGCCGGACATAGAAGTTTCGAGCAGCTTTTCTCCCGCCCCCACCAAAATCCAGGCTGTGTTAAACCAACACAATATAGGTCACCGTGACAGCAAAAACATATCATTTTTATCTTTAGCCGGCTTGATCTTCAGTATCTTTAATCCACAGTATCAGTCTGACTGATTCATTGTTACTTATAAACCACACTGACAAAGACTTCATTTTATCTGCATGCATAAATACCCCATTCCTGAAATATAGAACATGTACATCGGCTATCTGTGTAAATAAGGGATTAGTTTGTCTTCTGATTTTATGACATTGTCTGTTCATGCCCTCTTGAATATATATGACCAATCAAGCCTCTATTTCAGCCATTTTATAATGCAAGGAAACAGTATCGTGGTTTTTTCTTGTTTTTCTTTTTTACTGCAAATATGGTATTTAATTCCTACAAATATAAATCTAGATAGTCTTCCAGTATATATTCCTATTCATATCCCATTTATTCTCTATTATGGTCAATTGTATTAGCTTCTTAATAACATGTAGCATTGTTTTTCCTAGTCTTGACTGTAAGAGGGCCCACTGATCTACCATTACCATTCTTCCAACTATGCCCTGGTTTTTTGCACTTACTTTCAAATGTAAAGAAACACATTCTGACCTCATTGTGATAGCTACAATGACCCAAAAAAAAGTATTTGGATAATATATGTTAAAGATGTAAAGGTTGGCTGCTGAATCCTGTGGACTCCAGGACCCAGGGATCTCTCCCAGCTGACTGGTGCAGCCCAGTCTGTTGGACACAGCTCCTGTCTTTGTGTGCAGGTTTGTCCAGCAGCAAAGCTGAGCAACTGTCCGAGACAGGCGCACAGAGAACACCAAGGCAACCGCACACAGATTACCCAACAGACCACTGCCTTCAGCCACACTCACATAAACACCAACAACCCTCACCCTCCTCCTCTCCACCTGATAAGGACTGAAATCCTCTATGAAAACATGTGTCCTGACTTTCTAGATTCACAAGCACAGTTTCATTCACAGATCCTTGAATATCAGCCCAGCTTGTAAAGCCCTCTAATACCTATGCCTAGGCTTCCTTACCCAGTAAGTGTGTCTCCTCCTACTCTCCAGATAGTCCAGCTTGAAGTTTTCTAGCAAGAAAATGTGTGGACTACACATTATTCTCACAAGCCTCTCCACATTCATGGATTCCTTGAATATTAGCACAGCGTCTCTGTCCACCCATGCCCAGACCCTGTGTCTCCTTATTCAGCATGACCTCAGACCTAGAGTTCTTCCAGATTCAGACTTCTTCCAGTTCATCAATTAGTCCAGCTTAAAATTTGTCATACAATTACAAATACCCGTGCATACAGGATTAAATTAACTGCGGGAAAAATAAGCACATTTTGATATTTACAGGTGCTAATATTTAGACCTCTCCCACATAAATATACACCCTGGTCCCTCCAGTTGCTGGCAACTTGACCTACCCACTGTCCCTCCAACTGGGACAACCCTTGTGTCTAGAAGAAAATTATTTCATCCCAGATGATGAGTGTTCTCTTTTAGAATGATAGAATCATTTCGGATGGAAAAGACCTTTAAGATCATCTAATCTAACCATTAACCCAGCCCTGCCAAGTCCATTACTTAATAACGTCCCTAAGTGCCACATTTACACATCTTTTAAATACCTCCAGGGTTGGTGGCTCCACCACTCTCTGGGCAGCCTGTTCAAGTGCTTAACAACCCTTTCTGTGAAGAAATGCTTCCTAGTATTCAATCTAAACCTCCCCTGCTGCAACTTGAGGCCACTACCTCACGTCCTATCACCTGTTACTTGGGAAAAGAGATGGATCCCCACCTGGCTACAACCTCCATTTAGGTAGTTGTAGAGATTTAAAAGGTCTGCCCTGACCTTATCATGCTGGTCTCTGGCATACTGATCTCTCTACTTGCTGTCACCAAGATCTATGGGTCCCTTCTGCAGTTGCTAGCACTTAGGTCTTGCAGCACTCACACATGGGATACAAAGTTTTGCCCAGTCCCCAAGCACCCATGGCACCGAGAACAGCCTCATTCCCCCTTCCCACTGCTTAGGGAGCCCAGGATGCCCCTTCCCACAGCTTAGGAAGCCCAGGATGCCCCCCCACCGCGGTGCCCGAGGGCCATCCCTAATGACCCATCAACCAGTGGCTGAAGAAGTATGGTCTGTCTTCTTGTTTCCTTTACCACCTGCTGATAAGTTTGTGTATCTGCGTGCTTACCCCATCCCTTTCCTTGTTATGTGTTGCTGTTTCTAAACTGAAAAGTTAAGAGCCAGGTAACTTAAAGAGGCGGATGCTGCCCCATTCCACACAGCCTCGCAATACACACTTTGCAAGCTCTTGGTGCCTGAGGTCGCCTGAGGGGAGAGGGGGATCCGTGAGTTGAGGAGTTACCGACTAAAAGGCTTGATACAAGCAAGAGGGGAAAAGCCGCTGAAAAAACGCCAGGCATCCTAGCAGGACACAGGGCTAGAGCATCTCTTTTTTTTTAAAAAAAAAAAGCATGGGTTTCACTCTAATTGGTATTTCTACCAATTACAACGCGAAATATGGAAGTTGATTCAGAAGCTGCAAACAAAACTTTATTGAGCTGCTATTGTGGGCAGCACAAGCATAGTACTCGATTCTGCTGGAGGAGATCACTTGAGTAAGACGTCATCCAAGAAGGTTAGCAACACAAAAAGGCACATCACTCCGAAAAGTTAGCAGCACAAAAAGGCACATCACACAAGCGAACTTCAGGGAACGTGTTTCCCTGCTCTCCCTTTCAGTCCTGTCAAAGTTATGAGAAAATTCAGTACTATTCCCATTCTCGAAGGTAATAATGCTGCAGCTTCAAATCACTCCTCTCTCATTGCCCAGGAATCCCAGGTAGGACCTGTCTTTCCTGCAAAAGTAGCCACATCAATCACGTTTAATAAAATTGTACAGCAGCTTGGAATTGTGAGTCAGCTACAGCAGCTGTTTAACATGTATTCCCATAATGTTTTGAGTGATGATCCAGGATGAGAAATTAGACTTCTTATCCTGAAAACTTGTGCTGCTGGTGTTATTAAACTAATCCTAAAGACCACCCTAGTGAACTTTCCCTCCTCTGACCAAAAGTAATGTGGAAGCAAATGAGACTTAGATAAAACACTAAGGGAAAAGCTTTCCAGAATATTGAAATTTTCCAGCATAGTAGGAATAGTGAAGCAACAAGATCAGTCCCTTTGGCAGATTCTGTTTTTTTCAAGACCAAGTCAGGCAAAACATCTCCCAGGAACGGTACGGTGAAGCTAGGACATAAGAGGGAGTTAAGGCGTGGAGATCAGGCTGGTAAGGTTTACTGAACGTAACTGAATAATGGCTTCTCTAAGAACCTCATCTCCTCTACATACGGAAAGTCTTTTCTTCTCCACAAAGCCCCGTGACTGTATTCTTAGAAAATAGCACTGAATTTGCACTCCAAGAGACAAAAGGGTGGCTGATTGGTGGATTTAGACGATCATTAGAAAACGGTCTTCAGGTCCTCAAGTGCCCCATCACAGTTTAGCTCTGGGGGCCCGTCTGAAGTACTTCAGTCATTTGACAACGGCACAGGTATCAGCCACGGCCATAGCCCGGGACAGACCAGCCACCCTCGCAGACTCACTCCAGGAAGTTTTCCCTGTCCCCATTGGAATCCCTTGCTGCTATCCTCACAGCTTGTACCGCAGGGAAATCCCCCACAAATATATCTGAGGCTTTTTGAGTCGGCACATTTAAACTCTTGCAGCCAGTGACCGTAGCAAGGATGAAGTTCTCTCCAAAAATTAGGATGACGAGCAAGTGAATTCATTCACTTCAGTTCCTATGGGCAGGCTTCAGACCTGCAAGCAGTTCCTCCAGAGACCCCGATGCAACCCACTACAACTGAACAAGCTTTTGATACTAATGTCAGGTATTATGAGTACATACTCTGTGGTCCTCTTCTCAACTAACACATTCCCAACTTTTTCCATTTGTATACCTGGGTCTAGCACAAGGCATTTGGAAATTACTAAAGCCCTATGCCTTGCTGAAAGCAAACGAAAGGTAAGCAGCTTAAACAGCTAATACTATTGTATGACTACTCTATTCCACCATTGCTACATGAAAATGTACAAAAATTCTTTATAATGTTTGATTTTGCATCATTTGCATATCTATATGGGAGGAGATTAAATTCAAAGAAAAATAAAAGATGGCACAGAAAGACAGAGTACTGTGCATAGATGATTTACTGTTATACTTTCTGCCCATAAGGTGAAATAAAAATGGAAGAGAAGCAGGAGAAACAATATGTTGCATCTTCAAAAAATCTAATCACTAAGTCAATAAGGGGAAAATAAACCTTGTTCTGTTCAGTTTCCCATCCCTCCCTTCCTTCTTCCCTCTCTCTCCCATAAAAAAACCCTAGAAATTCTAATTGCATCAGAATCTTTATTTGTCTGTTAAGCTAATAAATCACCATTTTTCCTCAATAAACATTGATGATTTAACTGACAGTTTATTTTAAAAATAGATCAAGAGTTTGGTCATACAAGTGCTGTATTTTATCCCTAATGGAAATAATTAAACTTACTTAAATGCATGAAGAAGCAAAGAGGAAATAAAATAGCCATCTATCTTATCCAAAGGTCTATCCAGTGTCTTTACCAGAAAACATAAGGTTTTACACTGTGGTGCTATAAAAGCTGAAAAACAAATGTTCCATTCACCGTTGTCCTTGATCATTAACAAAGGGACAGGCTTTAGGATTTATGATAGTAGCAGGTACTGCAGTGACAATCTGTATGGTTCTCTATCTTCACATTGTCCTTAAGGGTAATCTTAAAAAAGGAAAACACACACATATAACAAATAATTAGGATTAGCTGCACAGTAAAAACAGCATTGTCAAGTAAAATATGTCTGAAAACTTTTTCTTAACCACAAACTACACAGGCCCTTTGGGGTACATGTACTAGGATGACCTCAACACCAACCTATGAAGCTGCATCATCACTCTTTTTGGAGCTGTAATGTGAAGGTTTTCAGTAGTGACATGCATAGTGACATAATTTGCTGTTCTTTAATTTGGACACTTCTTAAAGTGTCTAGTTTTCCAAAAGTGTCAAGTAACCAATCTATGGAAAATCAGAAAGTGTCCTTAAAATACATCACACGGGAATTACAAAAACAAAGGCCACAAACACAATGAGTCACCTTTATATTTAATCTCAACCAAATTCTAGCTGCTGCCTCAGGGCAAGTATAGCATTGTCAGTGTAGAATAAGATCTATGTTCTCCTCAGGTGAAGAGCCAGGATGGGTTCAGCATAGTTTAAAGTCAGGTATCTGGCTTTCATCACAGCCAGTGGAGCCCCAGTGCTCTCTTCAGCTGCACCCACTGAGCTGTCAATTGCCATTCGAGGGGTCGGAGGGGATCTCACCAAGCCTCCAGCTGTCACTCTGGAAGCTCTTTCATGGGTTCTGTGCCTGCCAGCCATACGCATATGACTTCAGTACCCTAAGGTATTTCAAATGCACCAAATCCGTGAGCGGGTAACTCAGTTGAACCTCTAGCTGGCACATTTAATAAGCCTGATTCAGGTCACCTTCGGATAGACACCTTAGCTTGTTTCAACTAGTTCAACATTTATTACATAAACTTGATGTTTCTTCACTTGGAGCAGAATCATTCCCAAAATAATCAGATTTAGAAGAATCTCTCTTTAAAAGAACCTTCTAGATGAATGTTAAGTGCTCACAGTACTTGCGCATGTTTATAGTTCCCTCTTGGTTATACTATAAAAGTAAAACACAATCCCAGTTAATCTAACAAGCACAGATGGTTTTTGTCCCTCATTCCCATATATGTAATTGATAGTATTGACCAGATAACTTCCCAGAGAACTCCTGTCTATGCAGGAAAGAAACAAGGCAATTGACTTATTAAAATCAAATACACACTGCATAGCACTTAAGAGGAGGGTGCACATCTGGGAGAGCTGAAAATACTGGGACAAGTCCACCACCAGAGCTGCAGGTGAAATAAGACAAAGCAGTTTCATAGAATTCAGTGGCACTGCACGAATTTCCTCATCCCAGCTGAATATCAGACTTGCTACTCGTTGATGCTTTAATTTCCCCTTTAGGAAAAAGAAAGAACCAAGGCACAAAGGATATAAATGCCAAGGATTCTTCCCTCAAATTGCTCTCCAGTGTCCTCCAGCAAAACCATATTCTTTATTATTCACTGCTTCAGCTTAATATTGCACCCTAAAAGAAGCTTAAGCAGATCTCATTCTCACCCTCACCTTGGTAAAAGCCTTTGCTACGCAGCACGTTGCTTCTGATGTAATGTCTTTCGGAACAAGCATGGTCTTCTTGGACCTCACTGGGGTGGGATAGGCACGGGAGAAACAGCACCCAGTGCACTGGTAAATGGGTGCTCCTGGCTTGGAAAAGAATCTGTTCTCCCCTAGCTTGCACTCTGGACAACCTGCCATAAAAATATAAGGAAGAGAATTTTACTTGGTTTCCAGCTGTATTTTCATTTTCAAAAAGAAAGGGAAAGTACAGGCCATAAGAGGAAGCACAAGCCACATTCTGCTCCTTGATGTCTGCAGAACAGAAAAGCACAGCCACCAAAGCTCTCCTCTTTAGGTTTTTTCAACTCTGCAACACGCACCAGCTGTAAAATTAGGCTGTGCTTTCTAGGTAAACCACAAGCACTACTGTATCTCTTCTGGTTTTCTTTGGAATTTTGTTGATAATTGTGAAGGTTTGTTTCTATGTCTACAGCACTAGCTATCCCTAGAAAACTTCCTACTAGCTGTACATAGTTCAAAGCATAGCAGGATTTGTAGTGCTTCTTAAGCATTGCCTGTTTTCAGGTAAGATGTTATTGAGAGTTTTTTAAATGTTTGATGATACCAAGATTTTTGTAGATCGCATTTTTCTATATTTTATTTAAGGCTAAACAAAAAACCCTGCAACCTCCAAAATACCCTTAAAATCTAACGTGTCTTTCATAGAATGCTACACCACCAGCATCCCATATTCTGGGCTCTACAGAGGAAAAATATCCTGCATGTTATGAGGAGAAGCTGCGGTTCTGCTGTTCCTAATGTTACATTGTCATTTGGATCGAAGGAGTACAAGAAACCAAACATTTCTATTTGATAGTGTTTCAAGAATTAAGGTTACCCACAACAACTTGAGGACATGGTCATCTGGGACATCCTTGGCCTGGAGAAATTAAGTTTAGGGAAGAAATAGGAAGCATGTTCATAGTGAAATTATCCTGATTTATTATACCCGCATTGTCAATAGATGCAACTGAATGATAAAATTTATTACCACATTTATAAAACGTGAAAAATTAATTGTCTTTATAATAGCTCTGTTTCTGAATGCTGAAAGCAGCTTACCTTGCATGAGAAACTCTTCATCTGGGAAAGTATGAAGAAGATGTAGAAATACAGAAAAAATGGTCAATGTGACAGCTGCATACTTCCCGTAGCAATCCATGATCTGTCTAGAAACACAAATACACACATTTTTGAAGGCTGAGACCAAACGCAGGATGGAAAGAACGTGGCCCCTGCCTGACAGCGGTTACTAAAGTGGAAAGAAACAAAGTTTATGAGGGAGACTGATATGCACTGCTTTCCAGTGCAATGAATGAAGGCAGTGGAAACAAGCATCTTCCTAATTAAGACAGAAAAAGAAATAGAGGAAAGAGAATGATCTGAAGCCCAGCTAAGCAGAATGGCTAAGAGGCTGATATGGTGGCAGTTACCAGGTGGAAAGGATGGGTGCTGGGTACAAGTAACTTCACCTCCCCCCTCCCACCTGCCCAGTGAGTCAGTTCACGCTGGCAGAAAACAGAGGATAAAGGAATTAAAAGCAGCCAATAACAATCAGGAAGAAAAAACAATGGCAACAATGTTGGAAGCACTGGAAATAAGCATTTAGAAGAGGCATCCAAAAGCCAGTTCTAGTTACGTATGTAGGTATGCATACAGGCTCTATGCAACCTGTGGTTATCCATCTCTACTTGGACTTTTACTGAAAGCTTTGGAAGCATTGAACATGGCTGTCAGGTTCCTGAGAAGCAGCTGCCAGCCTTCTGTTACCTGTTCCTTCAACAAGAGTAAGCTGTGTCTGCAGGAGAAAAGTGGTCCTTCACACTGTTTAGATCCGCAACCTCTTACGGTCCTGCCAAACATTTTGGGAACTGAACTGAGCTCAACAGCATCTACGGAACCACACTGAGTGGATTGGCTGGATCCCTCCCTCCAGAAAATAAAGCACCTTTTTAAAGGTTGTCTTCTGTATATCCTCTTTCCAATCCCTTAGAGGGGGTGTGACTGCTTGGCAGACTTGCCTGCACTGAACACAATTCCACAGTTTATTTTTAAGCCCTGCTCCCTCCAAGGGAACATTCCCCAGAGTGCAAGAAGTCAGCTGGAGGGTCTCATGCACCAGCAGAAGACAGACAGACTTTTCCAAATGATCTGTTTCTACATCATCCCAAGCCTTTTGATAGCCTAAATGCTTCAATGGCTCCAATAAAAGAAGCCAGCCACGGGAATAACACCACAACTCTAGACAGATTATCCTGTGATTCGTGTTTTTTGCTGAAGGCACTGTGGCATCCTTCATCCTAATTTTTCCAAGAACATATAATGCTATAATTTGGTACATTGTAAGGGCTCGAGGAAATTCCAGAGGGAAGTTTTTTACATTACATTAACCAAAAGGTGAATTGAAATTGCAATTTTGCACTTCCTCTATTGAGTCAGATTGTCAGGCTCATACCAAAACCACCAAAAAGACCTGTCAATAAACCGCAGATATGATGTTCTCTACTTTTCCAGGGCAACAGCTGTTTTGTCTGATGGTCTTACTTGAATTTTTTGATTGTGGCCATGCTGGTAACCCAGTTAATGTTCTCACCACTCATTTCATCTCACCATCAAATCCAAGGAAGCTTCTACTTGGTTCTATTAAAATATTATCGTCCTTAAGCTACTGGAACAATATATAATGGCTGAATTTCAGGAGCTCTTTGGAAAGATGGTAATTTTAAATCTTTCCCAGAAGGTAAAATCTCACCTCATTATTTACAATATCTTGTCTTTTTGCATTAAAGACTAAGAGATGTGCTAATATCACAGGTTGTGTAATGTTTGATATTTGACAGCAGTTGCCACCATTGAGCAGGGGAAAAACATGAAGTTACTAATTAAGAAGTTTGAGACCAAATCAGAAGTCAAAAATTATCAATGTTTAGCTGCAACCTATTTCTAGAGCCTCATTTTCTCTTACTTACAAAGTTAGCTTAACCCTAAGCACTGATGTTTTAGTCCCAAAGCAACTTTTAAGTTAATGTTCAAAGCAAGAACTTTGACAGAAGGGAAGGAGAAGAAAGCTTTTTGAAAGAAGGGAAAGAGAATGTCAAAACATATGCAACTGTTCCTCTGTAACAGTAATGAAAAAATAAAAATATATTACCTTCCTTGTTCGACAAGAACAAATCAGAGAAACTGCAGGAGGGTGTTCAAAGATGAGCTGTCCTTGACGCTTGGATGTAAGTCCCCAAAACTGAGCTATGAAAAAGTTGCATCTTTCTTTTATACCAGTAAAAGCTAGATCATATTCCTCACCCACATCTAAGCCATTGGATCAACTGTACATTTTCTCTAATGACTGAACATCACTTTATGTAATTACCAGCCCACAATGCTGATCTTATCTTCAACCTGACTTTCATAAGGATTATTTTTTTATCTTATATAATGAAAGAAAGGTCAGACTGAGAGCACAAAGTCAGTGCTGTATGAGCTTCCTGAGGAACTCAAACACTGAACATCCATTTTTGCTGCAGTTTTCAGTGAACAGAAGCTCATTTTCAAAAAAGAACAAATTACTAATGTTTTCTAACACTTCTTTTTAAACTGGGGAATATTATTGTGTAAGTTTAACACAACCTGGACTTCTAGTGCGGATGGAGGAAGACACAGAGGCTGCTTCTGAGAGAGAAACTCCCTGAAATTCTACTATGTCCAGCAGAGCCACTACCCGAAAGTTCTGACGATGGACATATTGGCTGGCCCAATTAGACAAGTTGGTAAGGCCTCTGTGATGACATATTTAAGAAAGGAAAAACCACGGAAAGGAAAAACTCTTTTTCTTCTCCCGAGGGGTGGTGAGGCGGCCGCCGGGGGCCGCCCGTGCGGTGCCGGCGGGGACCACGGCCAGCGACAAAAACACAGCGTCAAACCCCGACAATTCTTTTAAAAACCATCATAAAACACTGCTACAGAAATGGCATTGTTTCAGCAGAGAATACAAAATAAAGAGCAACAGTGGTCGATACAAACATTTAGAAGAAATGTTAGTTTGTGAATCCTCCATTTGAATTCAATGCCCAGAAAATGAATGCATGGATAAGCATAGTAATATAAAAGGATCACCTTTATAAAGGTAAGATTTCTGGCAGGATCTTATCTTGTTTTTAGAATAAAGCTAATGCAATGGAGGCACTTCTGAAAACTGCACTGAAAAGTGCAGCTTTCAAGGCTTACAGACTTGTAAGTCCTCAATTTCAAGTGACAGAATCTGTGTTGATGCTGGCTAAATAAGACGGGTCTTACTCTGCCTTCTGGCACCGAGGCCAAGCAGTTCAGCAGGGCTTGCATCCATTCGACATTTCCTTTCCTCTTCTCAAAGGGGAGGCCAACATTCAAATGCTTCTGGGAACAGCCCCTGGCGATGCAGACAGCCTTGGGTTGGTGCTCAAGACCCTGTTCTGTTTCCAGGTCCTGGAGACTTGAGGGAGGTTCACTTCAGATGTCAGAAGTTAGCTGCCTAAACCCTAGTTACTCACTCTGGATTGCCCTTACTGACAATGGAGAGAAATAGCCCTAAACATCTATTTCAGTACAAGATTATGCCACTTTTACCGTGTGCCTATTTTTCATCATTGAGAGCCCAGGGTAGCTACCTTAGACTGCTCACTGCCCCACCCAGAGAGATTTACAAATGTTTTATAGCTTCAAAAAATTCCTAAACATCCAAAGGCTTAAAATTACCTTTTAAGCACCTCCTTTGTGTCACACATTGATGAAAATGAGATATTGAAAGAGACCCCCTGCAACTTCTCGTGTTTCTATGAAAATGAGGCTTTTATTCACAAAACAATCAGTCTCTTACAAAATGTTTATTGTATAGTTGGATTTCATAAATTGCACCTCTGTAGATCTCTGCTGTTCAGTTTTCTTCTGCCTTGCCCTGATTCTCTTTTTAATAACAGCAACACCCCCAGACTCCATTTGCTATTTCAGACACATTTATCACAACCTTTATCACCTCTGCCTTCACTAACAACCTCATCTGCTTCAAGGTGTCAGACACCTTTTTCTCTTCCATTTGTTCAACTCATCACTGTAACAAAGTTAAACTCAAGACAATTGTCCCCAGCCTACACTTGGCTTGAAATTGGCTTCTGTTTCACAACTGAAGATGGATTTCTGCACCTGTAAGCTTGTCTAGTTTTTTTCAACAATGTGTGCTGGTCTAATAAGAGATAAATTTTAAAAAAAGTCTCTCACCCTACAATCTTTGCTTCATTTAATAACAAAAGCATACAGCTGAAATTTGAGAGCTGTTGGTAAATACAGTTTATTGAGAAGTGCTTCCCTGGAAGACAGAAGCTTAATATATCTTGTCATTCAAAGCAAATTGAAGAAAATTTCTGAAGTTTATAGAGTGCCTCTGCCTGCCCATTTCATACTCACCTCAGCTTGCAGTCCTATGGGAAAGCCAGGATGACTTGTAATGCTTCACAAAAGCTAGAAAACTCTCTTCATAATCAGGAAAATAAGTAAACTTCGTATTGTATATTTAACACTTACTTACCTATGTATTGTAGCAAATCATCTACTAGTAAAAAGCAAAAGCTATGCCAAATGTTTATTTCATTAGGATTCAAGCACAGTGGCAACGTTATCCCCACAGTCAAAAAGAAAAATAAAAGTGCCCACAACCTTGTACTCTTTCCCTATCAGAATGTATTAGGAACAAATCTTGTGAAGTCAATGGAATTACACTGGTATAAAAGATAGTTTAAAATAAGCTCCTGTATTTATTAAGAGGATTTCTTACTTTAGCCGCTCCAAATCTCCAACTAAAAATACTTGGTCAGATCTGTCTTAATGTGTGACTGAATGAGAAATGAGAGAATGTTTTGGAGGGGGACAGGGCAGCCTCTAGTTCATTAAATCACTTAGCGATACTCTCAGAAGTATTTTTGCCACACTGATATAATGATTTTACGGTCTATACAAACATATGGATGAAAATATAGATAAATATGTACCCTAAACTGGACCATCGAATATGCTTTGCCAAGATCAGTATTTTGCCATTCTGTGTTGGAAAAATGCAACAAATTGCTAAAAATTCCAAGTTTCTTTGAGGCCAGTATGTTCCTAAATTGGACTGAGACTCTATTAAGGAACATATGTGACACTAAATATAGCACTTGTTAAGGCTGAAATCAGTGTGAGCTCAGAACCTAAATATTACAGAGTTTCAGAACCTCTGGCTCTTTTCTAGGAGCTGGGTCCCTACAGCTCCTTCTCTGGCTTTCTCCTGGAAGGAGAGTTCATGTCTCTTCCCTTGCTCTGCCAGATGCTGTCTCAGGGTATCTGTCCTACTTCCCTACTTAGCGATGTCTGCTTATCTGCAGGCTGCTTCCTGATGCTGCCTCTTCCTTGCTAGAGGAAAGCTTTTCTACTTTGCCACTCAGCACTGACACCCAGCACTGTCTGTAAAACACTGGGGAAGGGCTCTCTTGCTTCAGAAAACAGATGTTTCTATTCAAAAATAAGTCCACTCTATCAATAAACAGAAACACACCCTCCAAGTATGGTTACATATTAGCACTATTAAACAGAATCTGCCTACTTTTAATAAGGGTAATACAAGGTTTACTATACCATACCCCAGCAGAAAAGACTGTAGAGAGCACAACTAACTTTTGGTTTTTAACTACTGCTGTGTTCATCCCTGCTGTCCTTATTGGTCTTCCTAATCCCTGCAGACAAGCAAATGAGAAGAAAAAAACTTTAAAATGAAGTTTTGATAGCATTTTTGGCTTGGATGGACAAGCAGGTTGTGTTTTGGAGGATTTTTTTCCAATAATAATTAAATTACATTTCAGAACTTTCTCCAAATGCAGCCAAAATCCACCCTTCATTATTTGTGCAAAATTAGAAAAGAGCAGTCCTCTATCTGAGAGAATGGAATGCTCACTAAATGCCAGAAACTCCTCTTTCCTTCTCCCTTGCAATCTTTAAATACCTCCCTGATATCTTTGTCCAGCCCTGCCCTACAGGCTGACACAGCACCCACAAGTGCAAGCCTGCACCAGACCCTGCACCAGAAGTCATCCTGAAGCACTGGCACTATCTTTTGCATTTCGGGTGTCACTTCCTTCATTTCTTATGCTATCTTCCAGATGTCGGAGGAGAGAGGATCTCACATACCACAAGTGGCTCCGCACTGACCTAAGCAAATTATCAGGGTTGCTGAAGAGAGAGAACAACCAGAATGATTGAAAGCATATCCTGGAGAGAAAAAAATTTGCTGGGGATTCAAGGAACAAAAAAAGTAACTTGAGTGTTAAATAAAAAGATAGGCAGGTATTTCAGTATTTCACTGAGTCTCCCTACTCCTCAGTTTGATCCTAATTTTTTCAGCTGCCATCTGTTTATTCCCAGAGACAGTAACACCAGCTCAGTGCATATATATCTGTGTGTAAATATATATATACACACACATATATATATATGTAAAAAAGGCCCCCCAAGGCAACAGAAAATACAGATACATACCATTAGGAGCTCCTCTCTGCTAAAATACTTCATACTGTATTATGCAGAGAGTGAAAGTCAAATTTTCTGTTCTTTTACAGATGCTTTCAACTGATTATCTAAAATTATCTCTCAAAGCAATACTTCTTGGCCTCAGCCTCCTTTGTTTAAAATTGATGGGAGTTCTACCATTATTTCAAATGACACTGGATCAAGACTTTTAAGATTAGCTATTAGTGTTCTCAAGCTTCAGCCAAACATTGATTCTTCTGAGATAATAAGTCTTTCAGTACTTATTGCACATAAATAATTGACTGAAAAGCTTCTCCTATTCTAAAACCGTAGTGTAAAGCGGGTTCACTAATACAGGTTTTTTTCTGGTTTTTAATGGAATTAATATTACAGACTATGGCACTTCAGAAATATGTGCAATAAACATTACTTCATGCAAGCTAAGTAAAAACTGTGCCACTGAAGAAAATCAGAAAGATTATAAGAAATAGATATATTTTTTTTCCCCTTTCTTACTGCAATTTTCAAGGTCAAAATGTTTAATCATTGTTTGTTATTAGGCAACTTAGAGTACTAATAGGATGATCACTCCTGTTTCGCTGTTTTCATGCTTCTTTTATGAATAGGTTTATTTGAAATCCAATTCCTTGGAGCAAATTTAGAATAGATAGTATTACAATTCTCACAGCATTGTGGGACAGCAAACAAAATGTCATTAACATGTAGGTTTAACTTTAAGGGCTTTCGAGACTGCATTTCAATATTCCCTTTCTCTACTTTTACTAAATAAAAGTAAGTAAACCCCATATGATGACTAAACAAGATCACAAGGTCAGGAAGGTCCGTTCCTGTGATGTATAACACTGCTGTGTTGAAGTAACCAAGTTTGTTAGACTCCTGAAACAGTAATTATTATTAATTAATTTGTTATCAGAGGTAAACCACTGGACTACATAGACTACTGATCAAACTGATTATGCCAATGAATGTGTTCCTGCACCACAAGGGTAGCCCCATAAGGGTAGCCCATGAAAGATGGATAATGCTGCCTTACGTTAAATGTATTTCAACATTTATCCCTTTTTCTTGAAAAAAACCCCACAAAACACACACCCACACACCCCAAACCATATGAGTGGATCACTGCATGTGAGGTTTAGACTTGATAAATAGCCATGTAACAGTGAAATGTACACCTCCAGTGCAGCTAAAACAAAGAAGCCTGATCAATAATGCAGGATGTCTCATTTCCACAACTAGCTATTTCAGCAACTGTCATTATCTTATACAGTAACAATTGTTCAGACAATTAGCTATTATCCTTTTCTAGCCCCAAATCAGAATGCTTTCACATGCTCATTGTATCACCTCTTCTGTTAGTAGAGGTTTATATTATTAATTACTTTCACATTTCATAGAACTGTATTTCTTGCCTTTTACAAACAAAAGCAGAAAAAATGCTCAAGTTCCTCAAATTCCAATCAAATTGCAGCAAGCAAGAAGTAGCCTACAGTGCTGATAATAATCAAAAAAAAGCACTAACGTAGAAACTTAGCTGGAAAAAGGTTTCTAAAGAAAACAAGTTATTTCTATCACATAGCCAAGAGGATCATTACCAGATTGCTGTTACCCTCTCTACTGTCACTGCACAGAGAAAACTTGCTGCTAGGTAATCTGGCTGAATAAAAAATTCACCAAACTTAGGTTCCATATTGCAGCAGCACCTAAGAAACCCACACAGAGAACAAGCAGGTAATGGTCCCCTGCCCTGGAGAGCTCACCATCTCGTACTGGCTTTGGGGGAGTAAAGTCATTCCCCTAAACTCTTTCTGTTCAACCCACTTGGGTGTTTTGCTGCAGACATCAGATGTCAAACTGATGTTATGGGCTACACCAAAATTTTCAGATGAGGCCTTAGGTCTACAGAGTGCAGCAGGTCATTTTCCACACTCACAGTGATCTCTTCTGATTATGTCTAAGCAATCCCTTCTTACAGCCACCTGCCCTTTGGAGGAACTGTGCACAGCATTTGTTTCACATTTGCCAGAGACTATCAGAGCAACTAATAAAGGAAATTAGACATGGTATTTGGCTATTGGTGTGACTCAGCACATACAAAATGGGCTAGAGCGTTATAATTAATGCCATGTTGGAAAGCAAAGCGGGCCAGTGTTGCCCACCTCCGTACAGTTGTCTATCAGAAATAAAAAGGGCTTACATTTACATAATAACACTTCAAAATAGAACTTACAGTGCTTTGAAAGCTGGATATTTGGAGTTGATTTCCCACATTGTTGAAATTTAGCCATTCTCACACGGCAGAACAGTAGCCATTTGCTGCCAGCAATATTATATGGCTGTCCTCAGGGGCCAGCAATTCATTAAATTTACATCTCAAATTTAGGCTAAATGTCTATCTAAGTAGACTATAACAGTCTAAGCTGTAAATTTGGGAGGAGGGAGAAGGCAGGGAAGGCAGTCTGAAAACCAGTAAAAATTTAAAAGCTGCTATTTTATATTATTTCGTGATCCACATTATTTCTTAAGGTAAGCTTAGAGCACAACATGAAAGAGCTGAGAAATGACTGAATAAAGTCTGCTGTTCAGATGGTCTAGATGGTGTGTGTGTCCTCTTTTCAGACATGAGAAATATAGTAGGAAATGCTTCAGGGGATCACTCCCTGCTTCAACACTCAGGAATTACTTTGTTCATGCAACATTCTGTGTGCACTTCAATAGTAAGCTGCCAAGAAGTATAGATTATTGATATTTTACCCTTGCACAAGTGCACAGGAGAAAAGCTACCACAGTGGGATTCAAATCCCCTCAGCTTTAGACATCTGCAGTACATATGGCCAGTGTCCATGCTGGTTGCTCTGGCAGTCAGTTGAAACACACAGGCATTTACAGACTGCCATTCAACTACTGTCTTAGCTCTTGCCTTACAATAAAATGGGTGATGCCCTACAATTGCTTGTTTCTCTCCACTGGTTATACACTGGTCAAGAAAGCTGGCTTAGTCATACCCATTTTTTAAGATACTCACAATGGACTAGATTAATCCAGTCCAAAGCATCTGTAATATTTTGTCTAATATGCTGGAATGGATATAATCATGCTTTTTCTTTTGCAGTTAGACAGCCTGAGAGACAAGCTGTAAGTAGTTCTCTGTAACTTCCCACAGCATATCCAGGAGGTTAGAAAGGGGAGGAAAGTGAGGATTGATTTTATCTGCTAATTGCCTCCTAGATTCTTTCTCTTTGTCTGTGCTCTTTGTAATCTCTGTTTTAATGGGTATTTAGCTTGAAAATTCTCTGAAGCAAAGGCTATCCTTTTATGCAAATTATTTTTATCCATGATGTGGGCTCCTAGACAGTATAACAACTACAGACCAACACTCTGCTTGCTTGATACTGAGAAGGGAATGCTCTGCATCCTTTGAAAGGATGGTGCTGCAACTGCAGCAGACTTTCAGGAACATAATCACCTTCCCAGAGTTATTCACAGGTTGGAGTAACTTCACCAGGACCTAGAGTCTGATAGGCATAGAGAAGTCCACAGACTAACACAAAATGCATTTAACAGTATTAGGTTTGAATTCAGAAAAATACATATCGAGGTCCTCCAGACTGTAGAGTCCTTGGTAGAGGCAGATACTCCCAGACTGGTAAAAAATCATGCTGGCAAGTGCCACACAAAATCTTTAAAGCAAACCTTCAGCTCCAGCTTTGCCACGTTGATATCTGAGAGTGCATTACGTGCCACTCTAAGAAGGCAGTCAGACCTTTTGGCTATCAAGCTAATAAAAACATTTCAATGTCACCACTTGTTAATTGACTGTGGGTTTTTTTTCCTGCTAATATCCTTCACAGTTGTTTTGGTACTTTTTAAAAAAAACATTTAAAAAGCCATATCTAAATATTAAGTGAGAAATTCAGAGATAGTAGAGCTTTGCTACTTCTACTGGCTACGACCAAATACTACCAAGCAAAGTATGACTAGGGGACAAATGTTAACATTTGATATGCCTTGTCAAGCTGAAACATACATTTTTAAACAGAGCTTCACTGCAGCACTGAACCAGGCAGAGCGCACTGGCCAGCAAAACCAGATTTGCCACTGTTTGATATGCTGCAGAACATGGCAATACAACTGATTCATTACAGCAAATAAGGTCACAAGTTTACCATGGATTTATTGGTTTAAAGGGTTGTGTGTGTGAAATCAGCTCACTCTGACAGGGAAAAGTAAAGCTCAGTGCAAATATCTTTGTGTTTTAACAGTTTCCTGGCTGTTTTCTTTAGGTCTTCCACCAATGCTGCTTTAATGTGTAGTGAAGACAGAGGAAGAAACATTCTTGGGAACTTTTTCAGATTGACATCCTTAGCAATATGCTTTAAAAAGCTGTATTTAACAAATCATGAATTAGTACTCACAAACATATGATTAGCATTCCTCAGAGCACAACTTGCAGAATTGCTCGGTGCAAACAGGCAGGACAGAGAATGTAGTGAGTGATGGATTCAGTTTCCTGGGATGTACAAAAGGGTCCTCTGTGATTACCATCAGTTTATGTTGGAGTTACTCATCCTGCTGTCTGTGAACCAGTACTGGGTCACAAGTATCTGGGTGGTGGTCTAGCACATGTTTCCAAAAAGAAATATGAATCCTATGCACATGCTTTCCCTCCCACTCAACCAAATCCTACATACAAAGTTGTGATCAGTGCCAGCTACAAATGAGGAATGAGCAAGCGCTAACCACGGAGAAAGTGATTCATCAGTCTAGCAAATTAAAGTCTAACAAAATAACATTGAATGCAGAGGAAGTAGTGGGGAGGGGAAATGAGAAAAAAAAAAGTGTGCATGGATATGAACTGATACTTTTATTATTTACTGTATTTGGAATGTATCTTTGAAGGCATGGCTACGCATAATCTGCAGTTTACCTGAATGAGTCTGAAATTTGTCTCATCAGACAGAGGCAACTGCAATGCCAGACAGACAGCTGAACTGACTTTCTAGATTCCCTCAGAATCAAAAGCCGGAAAAAAGGGCACTTTTAGACCTATTTTTGACAACTATCTCAGGCCAAGATAAACTGGCCGCTCTCTTTGGTTATGAGGGGAACCTAGACATCTATCTCAGATGTAAGCACGTACAGCTGCACTTATTTGGCCAGATAAGGCTCAAAAGAAGCCCCAAAATACCAAAACCTCACCTTTTAACAGCCCACCTGAATTTACTCTATCTATTCCCTATTTCAACCACTACAGTTTTTGTCAGAGCATCACTACAGACACCGAGGTTCTGAAAGCAGGTTTAAAAAGGCCAAGGCAGGTATCAACAGAGGATCTAGAGGCATTCTGCAGGCTTCAAATGGCACCAGGATATCCACCGCAGGGATACAACGCCATACCAACACATCAGTTCAGTCACAGAAGAAGTAGAGACACGCCAGCCTGCTGCCACATTTAAATTACTGTGTTCAGCTGAGAAGCAAGGCTTGTCATCGGAGTCACAGCAACATCTCGGTGCCACTGGATTGCTGCTGTACTCAGCACCAGCACATTTTAGGCGCCTCTGCACGTTTCCCTGCTCGGGGTGGAGCTCACACGATCGATCTGCCCGCGGCCAAGGGCAAGACTCGGTGCTTGAGGCAAGGCTGGCACACGCCCTGGGTTTAACACCTCCCAACACCCAGCCGTGACTCCGCTCACCTCTGCCCTCCCTCCCTACCAACACGCCCTTCCCAACCATCCCGGTGTGCAGAGAGAGAGATAATATCCAACAGCAAGTCGACATTCAAACACAGTTCAGGACAGGGGATCACACCAGGTCCCCCAGCGAGCAGTCTGCATTTGTTTGCAGAGCAGCCGCTGCTGTGAAGTCTCATTAACTTCGGTAATGTCGCAAGTCCCAGCGATTTCAGAGGCATTTAATCATGTACTTACACGTTGGCTGAGCGGGGTGTACACAAGCACACACGCTTTGCTGATTACAACAATTTTTTGACACTAAGCACACACGTTGCAGAATGGTATTGGGATTGTCAAGTGCACGCTTAGAGAGTCCAGCCCTTGATCCCACGATACTTAGGGGGGAAAAACGTTAGAGGTGGTTAAATCAGTGGTCTGTGACAAAACGAACCACGAATGTTCAGATTGCTAACTGAAGTAATGTTTGAATCATTAATGATGATTTTCAAGAAATAACAGCAAGTGAGGAAGGTTCAAAAGTAGAAAAGTACAAATGCAATACTTACTTTTAAAAGAGAGAATAGAGAACTTAGAACATTTTATATTGTCAACCTAACTTTTATCTCCTGAAATGGAACAAATTATTAAATAAAAAATTTGTAAATACCTAGAAGATTATGATAATTATTAAAAACCACTTGAAATGGGTTAGTCATGAGAAGAATTGTATCAATTGAAGCTAATCTCATTCTCTGACAGGATAATTGCTTTAACAAATAAGTGAAAATAGCAGATATGATGCATCATGACAATGACAAGCTTTTGACATTGTTCCACACAGCATTTTACTAAGTAAGCCACGTCAGTGCATTCCAGAGGTAAGTAGCAACCCTGTAGGTGCACAACATTTGTAAAATTGTTCTCAAAGTGCAGTAATTGATGGTTTGTTGTCATTCTGGGAAGCTTTCTCAGGAGGAGTCCCACAGCACGTCATCCTGGGAACAGTTTTATACCCCACATCCATTAACAGCCTGGGCGATGGCATGTGAGTGCACTGACACAGTTTGGCAGTGACATCAGCTTGGGTAAAGTGGCAAAGTGCTTTGAAGGATGGAAATAGCACTAAAAATGGGCCTTGAAGAATCAGCCTAAAATCAATCAGACAAAATACAAACCAGACAACACTTTGGAAAGAGAAATATAATGAGGGCAGAAAGTTAAATATAGAATAGGAAACGACTGTGTAGGCAGAAAACAATGGAGGAGATCACAAACTAGAGCCAAAAATGTAGTAAATGACACAAAGAGTAATCATTCCACTTAACTCAGCTCTGGCAAAGTCCCAGCAAGTGCAGAACTGGGTTGGGCATTGGACACTGTGTTCCAAGAAGTAAAAATTGCAGTCCATCTGAGGGTGAGGGACACGTAAGACAGCAAGGAAAGTAGGAAATACCAGCTATGAGGAAAGCTGAAGGAATGAGGTTTATGTGGCTTAGAAATAGGGCAGTAAATTGAGAAATACAGAGCTCAAGGAGAGATATTATAGTAGCACTCAAAAATGTAGTAAGCTGCCATAAAAGATTTGGTGGCTATTGTTCCACCGTGACAACTACGGAAGAACAAAGATCAGATGAATTTCCAGCAGGGATTTAAGTCGAGTATTATGAATCCAATCAAACAGTTCAGACTGTGAAGCATTTAAACAGGCTATTTTAGAGGCTGTGAAATCTTCCCTCCAGAAGTCCTGAGCCTGCTTCTTTTGAAATGCCACACAACAACCTTGTATGATTAATAAAAATACTAAAGGTGTACATGGTCATCAGTGAGTTTGAAAGTCTGCCTGGTCTCTGTAAGCCAGAAGTTACTCAGTGTTGCCACATAATTGCAAGTCCACATCACAATGATTCGCTGTGTCTATAAGCATGGGCTTGAACGGCAACAGGATCAGACCCACATTTTTCCTTGCACAATGGTGCCTAAGTAATGGCATGCACGTCTCAGATCTTTTAATGTAACATAATTTAATGCAGGTTTTGTATTAGAACAGTATGCATAAATCACTGCAAAAGAATTGCTATCTCTCTATAAGAAAGGAGCTACTAAACTGTGTATCCTAGACAAAGGAAATATTTTTCAAGAGGTTTGCCTGAGGGGGGATTTAACAGAGGAAGTTAATGCATTCCAGCAAGAATCTCCATCACTATACCAGTGGATTAATTGTAAGTAAATCTAAGGCTCTGAGTGAGGAAAATTTGTAGCATAAGGAATGTAGATGAAAAGTGTGGGATGGCTGTTAAAGATAAATACATAGTTTGAAACAAATTTTAAACTGGTTATATTTTTTCAGCATTTTGTTATTCCCATGACTAACTCTCAGCTATAAGAATGAGGTTTTGATTTAATTCCAAGAAATCATTTTTTAATCAAGAATTCATTAAATTTCCATCTTTTCATTTTCACTGCAGCGGTTTCTTCTTCTGTGCAACGGTTTTATCATCTGATTGCAATCAATATTGCTGTAACAGGCAGTATATGTAGTTCTTCATCAGTCAGAGAATGGTAAGGGATTACAGAACATTTATACTACCCATTCTTAAAGTCCATTCCTCTACCTCCTCCTCCTGCCTTTTGCCGGTTGTACCATTTTTTCTGTCTATTGACACAGGGATCTATATTTTACCAAAGGTTTTCAATATTAATTTGCTGAAAAATTCAGTGAAATGTTTTTTTAAAAATAAATGTGTTGCTGCAAAATGTTCTTGAGAAGCAGTTTTGTGCTTTATCACAGGGAAGAGCTGGGTGTCACTACTAAGTAATAAACTGGTTACAAAACAGCTAAATTATGAAGAACCAGGAATGCAGAATGCAGATCAATATGAAAAACAAAACCTTCTTTTAACTGACCTTACACCTACATAAATTCTTCCTTTACCTATTATATTTTAAATATACTCTCTCTTCTCCCTCCCCAATTTGTTCACAAGAACTGTTCTATCCTGATGCCCAATCCCTTTCTTCCATACTCATGAAAAAGATTCAGTTCTTAGACACAAAATTAAAGTAACCACCAAAAAAAAACCACCAAAACCAACCCAATTCGGTGGAATCCTCCTAATTGAAAAGCCAAATCTTGACAAATGGGGAAGGGAATGAAGAAATGAATGCAATGATGGGAAAACACACCCATCTCCAAGACACCCTTTCTTTTCTTAATAATTTTTTAAAGTATAGCTAGAACTCTGCTAGATTCTCTCAATGAGAATAAAACCATTGAGGATTCAGGCAGTGTGCACTGGGAAGCGAACAAAGGAAAATGATAAACAGAAAACACAATTGGAAAGGTAGAAAGGCACCATTAATTACAGGTATTAGCACTGTGGTTTGTATTAAATTATGTAAAATGAGACCATATCCACTCCCTTGCTTTTAAGATAGCTCCAAAAATATTTTGTAAGATTTCCTTCTGAAAAAACAGCTCAAGCCATAACCCAGACTGTATTTTCAAATGTGCTGTCCTCCCTCATCATTAATTTGCTCCTTTCTGCAACCTGAAAATGGATATTGCGAAAGCTTTCTCCATTTCTCCCCCCAGTTTATGCAAAGACAACACACAGACCAGGCTCTGCTCAGCTGTTTTTTCTTGCTGTCAGACAAATAGGTCATGTTGATTACTGAGTAATATATAGACCTACATCAATGATTTTGAATATAGGTGAATGTGGCCCCAGCCTTGACAGAAGCCATCAGTATCATTGAGGAAGATGTGACTACACAAGATTTATTTTCTTGCCTCTTTTGGAGTTTATGTTTTATTTGCAATTAATTTTCATTATCAGATCCCTTTGCACAAATCTACCGTTTCACCATTTTCATGAAGTTTCTTTTGCAACCTTCTGAAGGAACACTTCCATGCCTCAGAAATAGCACTATTTATTGTCTAACATGATAGCTATATCTGTTTCAACATATCCAATAAGCAGTTAACCCATTTTTCTTCACACGCTACCATCCTTCAGCTTGAAAAGCTTTTGTCCTAACTAATACTTACTTTTACTCTTTCCAGACTGAAATTATACTTCTTTTCACCTTTTGTTTCACTAAGCTAAATGAACCTTTTTTATTCTCCTCTCATGAAACATATTCTCCATTTTACTGATCTTTCTTTGAGTCCTTCTCTGTACCTCCTGCAGTGCGATCTCACCTTTTCTGAATAATAGTGACCAGAATTACATAAATTGTTCCAGATGAGACGAGACCAATGTTTTTATCTGCAGTATCTAATGGAAATAGCTGACCTGGCATGTCACGTGATTTTAGTAATTTTTTTTGCAGCTGGATTATATCTATGAGTTGGTCATCCTCAACTAACACAATGAGCACTTCCTACCCACTGTTACTTGCAACTAATAAGGTTGTCCCCCAGCAGAAAGTACTGCTGTCAATCTTCTTGCATGTTGTGTTATTAAAATTAATCCATTCTGTTATTAAGGTTCTGAAGGTCATCTAGTCTTGATCCTTCTCATATTGAAATTGTCTCGCTATTTCGTATCATCAGCACATTCCATTATTATAGCTCATTTTTTCCCCCTACATCATTAATGGAAATTTCTGGATGAATAAAGATCTTCTGATGTTTCAGATGGGTATGCGATAAGTTTTTTGGTTTCAGCTCAAATGTGGAAACATTCGATTTCATATCTTCTTACTCATTAGCCTCTGCTTTAATTTCCTTTGTAAAGGAAGCTGAGCTTCTCAAAATTCTCACTTTATCCTTACCCTTAATATTTTTCAAGTAATCATTTTGTTCCATTCCTTTCAAGCTTTTGATTGTTCCCAATAACCCTTTTGAAGTGGTTATTTATCAAGCTGGGACTGACTGTCGCTCTTGTTTGAGATTTGAATTACAGATACGTTTTTTCAGAGAGATTTGGCAGCTGCCAAACTTTTTCCACATGCAAGTGTGCAACCACCTAGATGCTGTCATCACCAGCTCATTCCCTTAATTTTTCAAAGTTTGACCTTTGAAATTAAGAACCTTAGTTATCAACCTACTTTTGTTCCAAGTAGTATTTTTCCTAATTAATCTTACAATAACTATTTCTCTCCAGACTTGAAGCCAAACATCTCCAGCACATCTTCATGCTCTCTAACAGAAGCTCTTTGACACATTTTCCCAACAATGACTCAAACAAGTTCTACTGTATCTGTCCTGTTGCTGTTTGTTTCTTTAATACCTATCACACTGCAAATTCTAATCCTCCATTAATCCCCTTTGCTTCCCAAACACTATGAGTGTTTTAATATTTGTGTGATCCCATCCTAATTTTTACTCTTTCATATCTTCTGTTACCCCTAAAAGATCTGGTTTTGTTGCCAGGGCTCCAGTGATATACAAATATCACAGCTGTTTCTTGCTAACATCACATTCTCCCTGGAAGAGTTGGTCCTCCTCCCAACTATCAGCTACATACAGCCTAAGCTACACTGTCTAAACCTCTCTCTTTGCTGTCATCATCCTAACCTCTGATACCTCTTGTTATTTGCTCGATTTCCCTCTTCCAATACCTAAAACCAAATAGTGGGAGACTAAATTTTTTCTATTTTTAAAGCTATTTCAAACAACTGATAGGTAAATAACCCACATACAGGGGAGTTTAGGTCATGAAGATTCCTTTATCTCTTACGCATTTCTAACCAGGTCCTGCATCCCAAAACATACAGAGTATCTGATGTGCCTCCTCTAAATGACAGCTTCATTTGAGACATAAGAATCCAAGTATGGAGCTAGGAAAACACCACACTGTGGAAGTAATGTATCAGTCAAGGAAGTGGCAAGAATAAGAGAACAGGGAAGAGTGTAATTGAACCCCAAAGAAATTTCTGATGGTGAGGAATCCTTACTGCTACAAGCCCTTATCTTAAATCTTTATTTCGAGCACACCCAAGTAAAAAGCCTTTCAGCTCCTCTTAACAAAAAATTCTGTCTTTGAACTGGTGTAAAGGTCAGGTCCTTTCCCTTCCAGTCTTCCATCCTTTTTTCATTCTTTCTCACCATCTTCGCCCTCTTTGTTCCTTGGACTGTTTTGGTTGGTTTCATTTTTTTCACCCCTCATGGGATTCATTGTCCTTCCCCATACACACATCTTCCTCATCTGCTTCTTTCTTCTCTGTATTTTCCATTGTAACAGCAAGTGGGTTACTTGACTATATTTACACTGCAATGTAAGCCTCCTCTCTCTTATATTCACATTCTTCCACTGTCACACAGTCTGCCCCACACGTCCACGAAGAAAACAGGTATCTGAACCTCTTCTCTGCACAATCTCTTTCTCCTGTCACCATCAAGCACCACCTCTTCTCTTCCATGAGCTATATCTATCACAGTGTAGCTTCTGTCAGGAGTCAAATACAGGATGAATAATACGGCCTTGTAGTTGCTCTTTATTCTTTTCCTTTCTCGGGTCATTGCCATGCTTGACTCAGTTGCTGACATCATATTCTCACTGTTGTCAAATAAGAAAAATATAACTCTTTAGTTATTCACCATTGTTTGTGGTCATTCCTTCTACTTAATAATTCCTTTCTTGGTCTCTTAGATATAAGCTTAGCAATTAACTGCCTGTGAGTCATGATTAAAGCCAGGAGTCCTCCCCTGCACAAAGCCCCTGGAGGCTGAAGTCCAAGTCCTCTTGAGGGTAGCACAACTGAAGGACAGGCTACTTTCCGCTTGACCCTGAGGAGAACAAAACAAACAACACTTACTCTACCCTCTCCAAGTGCTAACCTTTGGCATGAGCGAGAAACCCATACTCTCTTTCTCCTTCCTTCCTGGCCTGGGCTCAATTCAGAATGCTCTCTGGTCAAGGCAGAAACAATACAGTAAGCTAAAACAAGGACGGACTATCAGCTGGGCTGTTGTGGTTTACCCTCAAGTGAAAATAATTGGAAACAGCACACTACAGGACAGTTACCCAGAGATACCCCGAGGAGAAGGTATTTTAGTTCCTGCAGATAATATTAAGTGACTGAGAAAGAATAAATAGGTCTTCATGCCATTGTTTCTAGCATTTGCATGACTGATTAGTACTGGTGTTATAGGCAGTTTGGTAGCAAGGGATACACGGAAACCAAATAGATTTTTCTGGTACTACATCAAGCCTTAATGGAAAAGCTGGAAGTTTTCTCTTCTTTTGCTTGCAACAGGATGGATTTCCTATGCAGTAAGAGTCAAGAAACTTAAAAGGCTTCAGGCTCACACGTCGCAAATAAGATATCTACTTGGATGCTTGTATGGAAAACTAGAAACACACCACTTTGGCTTCACTGCTATGGCCCAAAATGTGGTCATTTTTTGACCAGATTCCCAGGCCTGTCTCCAAAATGTTGCATATTCAGTGCTATCACTGTTAAAGTCTACACTTGCAGACTAACATCTCTGCAGTCCTGGAGGAACCTCCTTTCTTCCCAGCTCTGATTAGTGTTCATTTCACCATACACCTCAGCTTTCAACTGCATGCAAGAAGTAGGTAGCATCATTTGCCCTTTGTGACCAAAAAAAAAGAGAACATGAACATCAAATCAATCCAGTGATCATACAAGATAAGGTAGAGGGTATGGGATATTGAGTTAAACCTGGGTCAGAGCAAGACTGAAAGGCATATTTAGGGGTCTGATGGTAGTCACTCCCATCCAAAAGACTGTTACACCAGTTTTAAGTTCATGCAAAGTACCAGTGTTCTCTTTTTCAGACGATGTGAAATGTCCAGCTTAAAACAGTAAAAGACTGTGCTGGCTGGCTATGAGAAATGATTCAGTTCAGTTCAGGCAGGGCTCTCGCTGCTGTAACACATTTTCTCCTCACTTCCTCAGTGAGCGCTGGCAACATGAAGAGTGTGAAGCCATCAACCCGCGTCAACCTGTGCAGCCTAGAAGACTGCAAAATATGCATCCATGCCAATTCAGTGTCCGTCAGATCCATGTTTTCCTTCTCATCAGAATCAATGCCTCAAGGCCCATCTCCAGTATTTCCAACACCTGTGACATATGAAGGAGACTCCTTGGCTTCTTTAGTAGATGCAGGGAAGGACAATGTCCATCGCTGGAGCTTTGCACTGTTGTGAGGACATCACCAGTGCGTGAGAGGGTGCTTGGCCCAGCGCCAGGACCACAAGGGCAACAAAGCCCTCCAGAACCTCCAGAACTCAACTGCTTCATTTGAAGAGCCAAGCTGCATTTCCCATTTCCAATTATAATAAAAGCAGGATGACCTAGGTATGAAGAAGACAACTCAGTGGCATCCTTGAGGCTAACAAACTTCCTGCAGAGGAAGAAAGGTAATCAACACTCCACAAAACTTCAGTGGTGTTGGCTATGGCTGGCCCAGCAGTGGTTCATGCCGCATGGTGCTCTCAGGCGGGAGGAGCGATTTGATGCGGCCCTTAGTGTCATGGTCTAGTTGACGTGGTGGTGTTTGGTCATAGGTTGGACTCCATGATCTGAGAGGTCTTTTCCAACCTAATTGATTCCGTGATTCTGAGCTCGAGGGACAACGGCAAAAACTGCCCAGCCCACCCTCACCGCCCCCGAGGCCGCCGCCATTTGCGGCCGTTTTGCCGCCAAAACGCGTCGCCGCGCGGGCGGGGGAGGGCTCCGTCACGTGGCCGCGCGGGGGCGCGCCCCGGCGCGCGTGGCGTCGCATCACGTGAGGCGCGGAGGCCCCGCCCCCTCCCCGGCCCCAGTCCTTTGCGCCGCGG
>VXAZ01009215.1:2116441-2286218 GCA_013399875.1 Gymnorhina tibicen | reverse complement strand
GGGAGCGGGGACTCGGTGCTCGGGAGCGGGCCGGGCGATCGACGCCGCCGCCGCCGCTCGTTGAGGTGGAGCGGCCCCCGCGCCCGCTGCCGCTCCGGCCCGGCCCGTAATCCCCATCCCCCGCTTCGCCTCCCCCCGCCCCGGTTCTCGCGGTCTCCAGGCCCCTTTGTTGTGCTCTGCGGCTCGGCTTATCGAAGGGCCCTTTGTTCCTGGCGGTGGCGGACCGGGGGCCCCCCCCGTCCCCATCCCTCTGACACCCCTCCTCCCCTGGGGGCGAAGGGAGGGAGGCGGCGGTCCGGGAGGTGGGGGCTCCGCTGCTCCGCCGAGGGGCCGGGCAGGAGCTGGAAGTCCGTCCCGGGTCCCTCGGCGCGGGGCTCCTGCTCTGTGCCCCCTTCCTCCCCCCGCTCCCTTTCGTATCTCGTACCCTGGAGGGACAGCGGAGTTTCTGCTATCCTGGGAAGGAAAAGGTGGTGAAGGTGGTGGTGGACTATACAAAGTCGCCGGTGGTGGTGGCAGGTCTGTAGGTCAGTGGTGCTGCTCCCCGTTTTCTCGCTCTGTCAAGGGAGCGCAATCCCATCTTGGGAGAGGGCTCCCGAGCCGGCACTGTTTGAAGCACCATTGTGTGTAATTACTCTGCCGTCGGGAAAAGGCCTGATTCCCGGAGCTTGGGCTGGCCCTAAGGCAGGGTTTGTTTGCAGGTGTTTCTTCTGAGGTGGTGACCCTGCTGAGTATCCCTTCCTAAACAAACTTTGTGGTGCTAGCTCCACAGACTGCTAAAAAAGCAGACTGCTCCATTTTAGTCATGTCTACATCTATACATGGCCCTGATTTCCCTAAGATATCCTTTCTTGGATGGCATTAGCTGCGTCCCAGTGTATAAAACAAGTTCTCAAATATTCGAGGCTACAGAAACCACAACTTCTGTAGCTTTATTTTGTTTAATAGTCTGTCTGATAAAAGTGATAGTGTTTGTTTACACATTACTGTCACCCATTCATGGACGGTCAGGCAAATTGTTAAATGGTGCAGTGGATAAGAGTGAATTCACATGGTTGGTGTGAAATGTGTTTTATTTATGATTTTGTATCTGATTTCTTAAAGAGTTGATTCTTGGTAGCCATCGTAGCATGCTAATTTCACATCTGTCGCTTCTGGATTAAACTGGGCTCTACTTTCTACTAACCAGGAAGATTTGCTACTAAATGTTTTAAGCGTGTTTTTATTTTATTTTGTCTATCCAGGATTTATATGTCAAGTTCTTTTTTCTCTGGTCAAAATTTATCATATTGTGCCTGGTTAGAATGTCCATGTAGGTGCACAGAAACGTTGGTTTAAGCACGGAAGGATTGGTTTATGTTGGTTCAGATCAGCGTGTTCTCAGTCTATTTTATCTTTGTGCCTACTTTCCTAACTTCATACACTGAGAGGTGTAAATCTGCCTTTCCTAGCTCCGGCTTGACTTGTGAATGAGCTGTTCATTGAACTGAAGTAGTGTTGGGTAGGTGGGAATGAAGACACCATCCCTGACGTGTACAGAGTAGATTACTGATGTCTAAAGCAGATTTATCACTGAAATTATGGTTGCATGTTCTTAGCGAGTGGCTTCAAGAGTTGATTGATTGATTAAAAGTTTAACAAGTATGAATATTCTTATTACTTTAATGACTGTTACAAAAGTGTGTTGTAAGGCCGAAGTTTACTAGTTTTCTTAACCATGCACCTTTTAAAAATAAGTCTCACTGAACAAATCAGTTGTGTAGGAACTGACTCAGAAATGATGCTGGTTTGAAATGAGTTACTGTTCCTACCATACCAAGATTTATAGTACGGCCGTATCTGTTTTTGCAGGCTGAAGGCTGATGTGTAACACTGAGGGTTGAGACATGCCGTTCAACGTTGAAAGATCCTGCTTTTCAAATTTTGAACAGAGGTCTAAACAGATGCTTAATGTATTAAAAAGTGTTGTTAGACAAGTATTTTTGCACTGGGTCAGCAGGCATTTTTTAAAATCTATTCACCTGTGCTTGTGGTTCCAGGATACTTATCCAGTCTCTTCTACAGTTTTAATCCTTCATTTGGGCTAACACAAAGTAGTATTAATGATTCAGAGAGTATGCTTAGCTAGTTAGTTTGTGCTGCATGACACAGGTCGTAGAAAAACCATGTCCTATAAAAGCCATCTCAGAAATCTCTTTTAAATAACAGTTTAAGGGTATCTGCCATGACTTCTAGAATAAAGTCTTTGAAAATATATGCATGAAAGAATGATTTGGTCAGATACATGAAACTCAGAGTTGTCATTATTATATTATATATATAAATTGAATATACGTCATTTATATCTTAGGTTTAGAAGCTCAGTAATGAAGAAATATTTTAGTATTTCTCTCAGTATGGTTTCACCTGCTTTTTTTTTTCTTCATGCTTAGTTTCTAGGCATGTAATAACTGCACGGATCTTAGAAGGTCTGGTGTCCTTGTTTTGTTTTGCCAGGTAGTCACTCTACAGCCCAGCAACCACCTAGGTTGTGGCCATAAATTAATTTTTATTTTTTTTAGTGAAGTGGGTAACAGTGTTCAAGAAATAAGCTTATTTTCAAACTGATGGAAGCTAAAGAATGTGCAGTAAAGCGTGGAAAGATCCTTAGGTTCAAAGGCAAATAAAGGATTTAAGTATTCTGTGCCTATTAAATGAAGTGGGAGTTGTACAGCCAAGTCCTTTATCTGGTTTTGAAATACCTCCATTTGAAATATGTTATTGTTTATAATCCAACAGTGTAGAACAACTGTTAAAAACACAGGAAAACAAGACCCTGTACCTTGACAGAAAATGTTATAGACCTGTTTCCTTCTCCTGTAAGAATAAAGTTTACTTTGATGTATTTTATATGTGGCATTTCATTAGCTATAAATATGCTTGTGTGTTGCTGCTGATTGCTCTGTGAAATGGTGCAATTATTCTTAAATTTTAAGGGGATTACAGACTGGACCTTAATCCTGTACCAGATCTGTGTGATTGTAGTTCTGTTCTCCATTGTCAGCATGCAATAGAGAGCATGATTTTTATTGCTAACAAGCGGAATTCACATTGGTATGGATATATGTAAAAGTATGTTTTAATTGTGATTTGTGCTCTTCCATTGCAATTTGATAATTAGCAAATCCTTGACAAACAGTTATGTTTTCACAAACTGTATGTGTGCAGACTGTGGCAGACAAAACAAGTGTCTTCAGCTGTAGTGACTAAAAATTGCAAGTGTAAATATTGCAAGAATTCAGAATGGTCCAAAGAAGATTGCTGTTGTTGTCACCGTGTGGTGGCTGATTAGACTATTTTCTGACTTGGCTCTTAAAGGTGACCAGTTGTTTATATTCATTTTGAGAAGACCAAAATGTGTGTTTGGGTTTTTTTGCTTGAGAGCTAGGTGAATGTGCTGCTGGTGGGTGTATCAGAGCTCCTCACTACGGGCTGTGCTCCGTTCCAGTTGTCATTACCCAGTGTACCCCTTTTTTTTTCCTGTACCAGATTGCAGGCTCGCAACAAATTTTCTTTTGTCGATAGCTAGTTGTGAAATCTTTGTGGTGCTTCTGCCTCTTCTGACTGTTTTTCTATAGTTGACGTGTTTTATCTTTGAGTCTTCCCTCCTTTGTTATTTTGACACTTCATCACTTTCCTGAATCTGCTTCTAAGGGTTGTTTTTTTTCTCTCCTGCTGTACTTTGTGGTGCAAATTCTCCAAAACTGTAAGGTGGTTAGGTTTGTTCTAATGTACAAGTTGTCAACATAAAGTGGCCTATATTATAAGCATAAGATACTATTTGGCCTTTCCTCAATACCTTTGTATTGTTGTGTGGCCTTTCCTCAATACCTTTGCCTGCACTTTCGGTTCATATCTTGGTTGTCTTGTCATGTCTGCCTGTTACGAGAAAGATCAAATGTTAAAATTCGTTAAAAGTGTGCTTGGCTGTTAGTAGACACATAAATATCCTTCAAGTATAGGCAATTTACCTAGCAGTAACCTAGAATCTTCTTAACACTAGCAGAAAAGGTGTAATGATGATAGAAAAATTAGGGGGGGTAATGAAAATTTTTGGGCATTTCAAAAGAAACCCTGAAATTTCTTTTACTTTTTAACTGCTCTGGTTGCGTAGTTTGTTCCTACTGTTTTAAGCTGGTTTTTACTGTGTGTTGAGGTTCTAGTGAAGTATTAGGACTTTAAGTTACTACCCTATTTTTTTTTTTTAGCTGTCATGCTAGAGTAGATCTTGATAATATTGGAGGATACATAATCTTAAGAGGTCCCTCCTAAAAGCAGACCTGCATATCTCTACATGAAAACCTTTATTATTATTATTCTTACATATTTGTAATCACTGTATAGTACAAGTTTTCACTGGTTATTTGTTTCTATTGGAGGTTAGTCTTATGTTTTCTCTTATAAATTCTGCTATTAATCTTACTATAATTGGCATTCAGTTTTTATATCTTACAGACTTGACAACTTTCTGGTGCTGTCACCCTCTTCAACTGTTATTGCTTTCCCCACTTTTAGTCTCAACTTCCTCTTCAGACCCAAGATTACGGATATAATCTTCAGTTCTATCTATAAAATTTGAAATAAAGCCTTTCTTAAACCTTTTACTTATATTTTCTGGATTTATCCAAACCCAGAGTCTGTCTTAATCTAATGACAAGGAAGTGTTTCAGTAGGCTGTTCTATTTTTTCCTGCAGGATTTAGAGTATGATCCCTTGCCAAGAGTAATTCTATGTATAAAGACCTCGACAGCCTTTGAAGGATGTTTTTTTGCTATTTCATTGAACACCTGCAGTTGTGATGTGACCATAAGATTAGTGTTCACTGATGGTGAGAAACACCACCAGGAAAACATCAGGTGCCCTTTGAATATAAGTAGAAGACATTTCCTCTTTTTCTTAATACCACACCTGATTTTTTACTCCGGACAACTTTCATCAAACTCTTTGCTGAGCATATAGGTAGATGTCCACCTTAGGTTTTGTTTGGCTCAGCAGCCTACAGTGATGTTTGCATCATACAGGCACAAACTGGTGGAATGTAATTGTTGGTAAGGTGGATGCTTTTTTGAGCTTTCAGTTCAATTTTTCCCTGTCTAACAAAGTCTCTGTCTCTTCTTTTGAGTATGCATGAATTCCATAGCTTCTACTTCTTTAAGTAAAAGGTGTTTTCTGTTGAGTCCAGTGAGCAATTTTTACACTGAGGTAACACTTAGAAGTTTCTGTTACGATGTTTCTGTCTTTACACATTTGCTTCTACCATTCTGTGTTGCTTCTGATCTCACAGTTCCTTTTTTTTTTCTAAATGTATTACCATGAGTGCAAGATTCCCATCATAACTTATAATACTTTTAATTTTGCTTTCATACCTGTGACCTCCAGATGTTCTGCTATTCAGGGAGACATGTACAGCTGCCAGAAATCGCAAGGAATCTGCTAAAATATAGTACACCACACAGATTCCCAAGTGCATGAAGAGAAACACCTGTCACCACTGTGTCAAGTCATGCAGACTTTCAGCTGCCTCAGGCATTTTTGTGCTACTTCATCACTGTAAGACCTGCCATGTCAAACAGTCATGTTATCTCTTTGACTGGAGAGGGGGATAGAAGCTATACCCCCTGGTTTTATTTTTTTTAAGCTAAAATATGTGGAGTTAGGGAAATTGTCTTGCTTTCAAATAAAACAGTATGTGTACATATCTGAATAAAATGGGTATGAAAAACATATCGAAGTAAACACCCTCGCTGTTTAGGGTAAATCTAATCAATGAGCATAAATGTTCTAATCCTTGTCCTCAATAATGGCATCAAGCCCCAGCATTATTCTAGATTGGAGCTGGTCTTTGTTGGAACTTCTGAGATCTGTACTATAAGGTTTTATTAATAAATTTCCTGTATTGAAGTAAGCCAGGTAGACCATGATTCCAAAGCAGCATTAATTATTGGTAAGCCATAGCTACAAATGCTTCTTTAATCTGTTCTCAAAAATATCCATTAAAAAAGATACAAAAGAATTCCCTGCATAATACATTTCAGTCCAGTGTTCTTTGCCTTCAATAATTTCTTCCCCCCACCCTTGCAGTATAACTTAATATCTTGTTAGAGATTAAGACTATTGTGATTTATTGTTTCCCATGTAGATACAAAAAGTAGCATATTCCCTTTCTGTTGGAAGCACCTCTTATATTTTCAGTGCTATTTTCAGTTCTTTTCTACTTTTTACGTTTGAGAACAGTTTTTGTACTTCTTAATGTTAAATTTTTCTTACTTCTCCCTTTTTGCTTTGTTGCTGTATCCTTGGAATGTATGGGATTTTTGAAGTCCTCACCTGCAGGGCAGATAGCAATCTAGTAAGAATTTGGTAAGAAGGTGACAGTCTATCTAAGACTTAGGTTTTAAGTTAAAACATTTCTCCTTTTGAGTACAAATATTCAAGAGAAGAGTGATAGCTCTCTGAAGCATAACAAATTAAGGTAGTTAAGAAGATGATAAAATGTAGATGGGAGGGATAAAAGTTAATAAAACTTCATCATATTGACAAAACCTCATCTTTCCATGTAAGTTTAGCAAGTAGATACTTAGTTTCATAGCTACCCTGATACACATCTTTTCCTGAGTAAAAGTTACTTGATGCTTTTACCGAAGTTAGGGAAAAACCTCTTCTACCAGCAAACCACCATTTGTCTAAGAAACACTTCTAGTGAAAAGTTAATACTTACAGATTATGTATTACATGTGGATACAGTTCAGCACAGTATCCTTGATTCTTACTGCCCATTCAAAGACTCAGAGGCATTCTGCTTTACATAGTCCTTTATCCCTTTAAAAAAACTTCTGAAGACCTCCCTGTAGATTCCAGCTTACTTGTAGTAGTTGGCTGTAAGCAGTAGCTGCACATCTGTGCTGGCATAACTAAATGTATTGGATACTTTCTGTACTGATACATACATTCCTGCCTTTACCTTTTCCCAGAAATCCAAACTTTATTCCCCACTTTTGAACAGTGTTTATCAATAAAGTTCAGGTTGCTTTCTAAAACTGCAATTATTGAAGATTCACTGTTTAAAAAACATGGCATATTGACTATGGAAAGCATTGTGCAGGACTGTACAAGGAGTGTATGTATGTCAATATTAACGTGCAGTAAGGCATCTCATTCTATCAAAATATCTACATTTTATGTCTCAGTTTCATAATAATGACCTTAGATATCTATTTAAATGTTCGGTCTATTTTCTATATATTTTAATTTTTAAAATTTATTATTTTGATAGAGAATGAATGCTTCATACACCACAGGTCTTGAGGGAAGGGAGCAAAAAAAAAAATGCTCTTCTGGGGGATCTTTGCTTCCATCATGACTAATAATTAGGGAGTTTCATCTGGCCTTTTCCATTTACTCTGCCATTTAAATATCATTTTCTTGTACTCTAGGCTTATTGGAGACATACTATATGTTGTACGTTGTTTCCACATAAGACTTCTTTAAGTTACAGATCAAACTAGAACAGTTATAAGACATCAGCATATTGTTTCTTCTGTGTGGTACATTACCTAAACTGACATACAAGGCAAAGAAACTATTTAAAATTCACAAATGTAGGGAGCATATCTTAAAGAAATAGTGCTCCAGGCATTGATTTATACCTATCAAAAATTTTTCATTAGTGTTTTTTTAAAGGCCTCCATGCATATCCATGAGCGACTATAATACAGTGTGTATAGTTCTATAGTTTTCATGAGGGAAACTAGCATGACATTCTTAGGCCACCAACTTCTTTACAATGATGGTGTACAACAATTTGCAAATTTAAGTTTAACAGGGAAACAGTATAGTTTGAAACGATCTTTTGAGATAGCATTTCCTATTTTATTAGGTCTGTGCTTTTGCATAGGTTAAGAACTTAATGTCTCGTCTTTTAGGAAGTATTCAAGTCTTTTTTTTGAGGTATGAAATTTTTTTTCTCTGTTTATCTTTCCAAATGTGCATTAAAGACAACTCCATGGTATTATTTCTCAGATCTTTCATGTGTAAGGATGAACTGAACTGCTTTCATTTGTGAAGAGTTAATCTACTAACACCTAGTACTTGGCAGAACAAAGACTTTCAGAAAGAAGGTATATGTTATGTCAAAAAGGCAGTGGAGCTTTATAAAATTATTCTCTGAAAATAGACCTGATCCAATCAGAAATCGGACTAAACTTGCAAAAACATGTGCCTTTTTTTGGTAAAAATGGTTTGATCAAATGTCTTTTCCATCTTCTCTTCTGTAACTGTTGTACAGTCTTCTGGTATACAATATTTCCTGTATGAAGGAAAAGTAAATTAATCTTTCATCAGAGAAACAGGAAAATCCTGTGCTAACTAATGTAGCTCTCACTTGATTGTTACTCATTCTGAGCTAGTCATACAGTTCTTTGTCCTTATAGGAACTCATGTAACATGGGCAACTACCAAAGCTCCATCCACCTTCAAACACTGACTCCTAGTGTTCATTCTCTCCGAACTGCTGGGTGGGTGCATTTGTTGCTTTGAGAACCTTAACTCCCTCAAGTAAAATTCTTTAGGATGAAGAGTCTTTATTTTGTAACTCTACTGTCTTTTGGGGTGAATAGAACAGTTTTCATTTGAGCTGGTAGTGAGTATGGTGTAGCATTCTCAGTGTCCTGTATATCAAAAAACCCAAAATTTAGAAGGATTCCTCTTCCGTTTTTTTAGAATGATGGAGAGAATAGGTTCTGTTGAATAGACAAATCTTGTTTGGTATTTATGTATCTAACAGACCAAATACTGTTTCAGTGAATTGGTAAAGTACATTCAGTGGTCAGGCATTAAATCAAATCATGAATAGGGAGTTCCTCAGTACTGTGATTCATAGAATCATAGAATGTTAAGGGGTTAAAGATCATCTAGTCCCAACCCCCCTTGCCATGGACAGGGACACCTCCTACTAGACTAGGCTGCTCAAGGCCTTATTCAGCCTGGCTTTGAACACTGGTTTGGGGCGTCCTCCCTGGCCAACCTGTTCCAGTGTCTCATCACCCTCACAGTAAAGAATATATTCCTAATATTTAACCTAAACTTCCCCTCTTTCAATTTGTACCCATTACTCCTGTGGTGTCACTACAGTTCCTGATGATGAGTCTCTCTGGCTTCCCTGTAGGCCCCCTTCAGACACTGGGAAGTTTGCTCTGAGATCTCCACACAACCTTCTCTTCTCCAGGCTGAACAGCCCCAACTTTCTCAGCCTGTCGCCATAGGGAAGGTGCTCCAGTCCTCCTGTCTTCATGGCCCTGCTCTGAACTTGCAGAGAACCCAGAACGCGATGCAGTACTGTAGATGGGGTCCCACAACAGCAGAGTAAAGGGGAAGAATCACCTCCTTCAGCCTGCTGGCCACGCTGCTTTTGATGCAGCCCAAGATTCCATCTGGCTTTCTGGGCTGCGAGCGCACACTGCTGGCTCACATTGAGCTTTTCTTCAACCCTCACCCCCAAGTCTTTCTGTGCAGGGCTGCTCCCAGTGACTTCTCTGCCCGGCCTGTAGGTGTGTCTGGGATTGCCCCGACCCAGGCATGGAACCTTGCACCTCTTTGTTGAACTCCATGAGGTTTACAGTCCACATCTCCAGCCTGTCAGGGTCCCTTTGGGTGGTATGCCTTCCCTCCAGTGTGTTGGCTGCACCACACAGCTTGGTGTGGTCAGCAAATTTGCTGAGGGTGTGCTTGGTCCCACTCTCCATGTCACCAGCAGAGATGTTGAATCAGCCCCAGTACTGGCCGCTGAGCTGCACCACTGGTCTCCGTGTGGGCAGTGAGCCACTGACCACAACTCTTTGCATTAGGTGATCCAGCCCGTTCTTTATCTACAGAGTGGTCCATCCATCAAATCCATGCCTCTCCAATTTGGAGACAAGCATGTCAATGCAGGACAGTGTCAAATACTACCTAAGTCCAGGTTGCTCTGCCCCTATCCACCAATGCTGTAGTCCTGTCATAGAGTGCTTGTTTCAGGAGCCTGTGATAATACACTGTTTTATAACACAATGAATGCAAGGATGGGTACAAGAAGAGATTAAATGTTCAGAACCACAAAAGACACAATCTGAACTTCATTTTTCTTTAAACATTGGAGGGTTGCTCTTATGAAAAGAATTGCAGGGATAAAAAGTAACTTCTGTTTATGAATCTGTAATAGTGAAGATGATAAAACTTCATTATCCCCATTCTACCTGGCCTGGGAACTTGCATAATGTTTTTGTTGAAACTTGTGTAGCAACTGAACCCTGCTTGTGGATACCCAGCCAGACTTGGTCACCATGTCAGTGTGATAGCAGGAACTCAGAGTTCTGCTCAGGTTTGCCAACATATTCAGGAGAAAGTATGGCCTTGGCTCCTCTCCTTTCCCACATGTGGACACAGTGGCAGTACTTTGACACTGGTAAAAGGACAGCAGTGGTTATTAGACACAGTGTGGTAAATGTTGCCTTGTTCTTTCACTGGAAATACCGATCAGATGGAAGGCATCCTTTGGGATGCCAATTTGACTGCACTGAGTAGACAAGTTTAAAATGGCAATTAAGTAACCTTTCTACTGAGGATGAAGATTATTAATTATCATCAGAATTAAAAAGGTTTGAAGTTGCGGTGGGAGAATTTGCATTCATCTGATAAAGGCGGCTAATACAAAAATGTAATGCAGTTGAACTATAGAAATATTGTAATGTCTCATTTCACTTGATGAGAGAGCAGGTTCAAGTCACCTATGCTGCAGGAAATGTACACATTTCCAGATTAGACACAGTTATTTCTGTCTGTCTTCCTATTTTTAATCTGCCCATATGCCACAGTCTGATAATTAAAAGAATAGGTAAATTAGATTTCCTGGCAGCGGATGAAAGTTTACTGTAATGAACATCCCGCCACATTCATAAAATCCTGGTTTAATAGCCAACTGCTGAATGCTGTTTTTAACTAAACAGACTAAAATATGAATATTGGGATGACAACATTGAATTGAGACATGATTGAAAATCTGAATAGAGAGAAATGTAGCCTAGAACTATAGCAAGTTCACTTCTTATGTTAGGATGCAAGAGAGAAATTATATACTAATGATCAGATGAGAAAGAGCTTTTTAAATGCAAAATGTTGAAAGATTAAAGGCAAGCCTAAAAAATGGTAATTTCTATTACTGTAGGTGACAAAGTATGAGGCTTAATGAAGTTATTTACTGGGGTTTTAAATAACTTATTTGTTCTAAAATAGTTTATGGATGTAACCAGAGGCTCTCTATTCATTTTCTAGGTTTTTCTAGGTCTTTTTCTAAAACTAGCTGGGTTTTGAATTCTAAGCAAAATAGTGCCTAAAAAATAATGGGATGAATAGTGCCAAGGTAATTTCTCTTTTGTTTTGCCTCTTTTGGTTTAATAATTAGCAAACTGAGCTCATTCAGTATGTTCAGCATGCCCAGATGAAAAACATGCAAATTGCTTGTGCCTTTTAACTTATATTTGGTGAGAGAAACATCTCTCTGTCAATTAAGAGAAGGTTCTGCATTTGGTAATTAACTTTCAGTTGTCTCCTCTTCCTGTGGGTTTTTTTAAAAACTTTCTGGGTGATGGTAGATGACATAATTGCTGTGAGAGTTGTAGCAGAGCCCCACAAGCTATTCTTTTATGTCTGCTTCTATATGTGCTGAGGTGCTTTTTTTCAAACCTTCCTCCAATGTAGACTTTGCCTTAAAAATATAAATATATTTTCCAGCAGCATAGTTACATCTCTTGGTTTCGTATCTGTAAATTGGGGGCAGTGGTACTTCCCTGCTACTCAGTTATACGCATTAGAGACCAAACCTGAGATCTTTTTGTTGTTGTCGTTACTTTATCTGCCTAGTGAAGTAGAGATAGTTGGATTGGAGGCATGGTTAACTTTTAATGTTTGTGTGCCAAAGAGTCGGGTGCTAATTTTCTTAAAAATTGAATTGTAATAATAGTTTCAAAAATCCTCCAAAAGTTGATAAAGAAACTCACCCTTAAGATTATCACATGGATTCTTCCCACAATTAGTCTTAACTCTGCTAGGGATGTACAACCGTGAGAGTCACAGCAAGTAGTTGTAAGAAGTCATTGAGGTCATTAACGCCTTAGGTGGTGTAAATATATGTAGGGAGAGGAGGGGGGAGTTCAAATATTCAGTGCACTCTTGCATTTTCAGAATCGTTGAAATCTGTTTAGTAATTGCATATTAATGGTAACTGGAGCTGCAATGAGTTTTACTAAAAAAAAAATAAATTCCACGACAGAGACCTGAATAGATGTGGTTATTTGAGGATAATCTTTTTAGGCAAGAGTTAAAAAGTAGCTCATGGTAATTCCTACCAACTTTATATCTTTGTTCAACTTTCGTATTTTCTAGTTTTTGTGGAATGATATTCAACTTATTTTGCATAATAAACGACATAATATGTAGTTACGTTATAAGCTACTGAATATATGTATGAATGTGTAGTGGTTGAACAGACTGAGAAAATGAATCATTCACTGCAGGGTAGTTGGTTACGTTTACTGGATTTCAAAAGTATTCTCATTCTTTCTAACAAATCAAAATTAGTCAGCAAGTAGTATCAGTTCTTTAACAATTACCTTTTCTCTCTGTGTGTTCTGAACTTAACTGTTGTCTCCAAAAAGTCTCCAGGGAGGATAGCTTTCCTTAAGTATGAACAGAGGCATGACTTACTGCATGTCTTGATTTTTTGCTGTTTCTGTGCAGCTGCTTTTCCTTTTCTGGTGGAGCTTGAGCATAAAACTTAGATGTGTATGGTTTTGCCACCAAAAAAAAGGTGTAATTATAGATCAGTTATTTCTCTGTATTCTGGTTTGATAGGCAAGATTTTAGATTTACGTGGTTGTTCTGAGAATAAAAAAAATTAAGAGGATGGTGAGGGGAGAATGTTTATTTAAAAAGGCTTGTAGATGGATAGAGTTTTGCAACGCTTTTATAGATTACCTTTAAAACTGTTCAGGAAACTAGTACTTGAAGGTATTTGAGCTCATGGGTTTTTTGTTTAGATAACACCAAAAACCATCAGTTCTCATTAAGTGATGGTTATCTATATCACAGAGTGCGTACCTGTGTATCTGGGTACTGAGGGCACCAGTAATAAAAATCAGTGCTACCTTGTAGGTGGTACTTCAAATACATGGGTGAGCAGAACATGGGTGGGCTTTTTTTTGCCCATGGAAGGAGAAACACTGTAATACAGACAAGAGTATGAAAACATACCTGTTCATGCAGTCTAACAAAACTTGCTTTTAGTGTTCTGAAATTCTCTCTTCAGTAGATGAATGAGACAGTGGTCGAAAGAACAGTTTTTGAAGATACATGTGAACTAAAAGAGTGAGTTCCTATATGTTAATACTCTGGGTCAGACATGGGGTTTGCTTTGAAAGTGATCTGATCATCCCTGTTACCACACTTCTTTTTACATTGTGGAGCAGCTTTGTAGTGTGGAAATTTTAATGTCTTTTGGATGAAAGTAAACCAGAAGCTGTGCTCCAGAAGCAGTTGCAGACAGTCTATTTCAGCTGCTAATGTGTATCCAATTAATGGAACCAGCTGAATGGCAGTCTGAAATGTGACCACATGTGATGGGTTCTCTAGAGACTTGGGTTCTCAGAACCTCCTTTTCTGCTGTATTATCCACTCCTTGTGCATTGCACTGGAATGGTATAGTCATCATGAGCTTTTTTGTGGACCAGAACTCAAATTCTGGTTTTGAACTTCATCTCTGAATGAGTCTGTCTTGACTTGCTGATTCAGTGCTTGCTAATCTTGACATGACTTTCCCTTGCTTTCAACTGCAGGGTAGAGAAGCCAGGGATGTTAGGATGGCTTTGCAAAGTGTGAAAGCAGCTGGAGTTTTCTGTTTGAAGGGAAAGAAAAAAACCAGCAAAGACTGAAACTGCAGCCTGTCAGTGGAGGAGTAGTAATGGGAAAAAAGTGGATAGCTCTGCACCATGCCTGCAGAAATTGAGAATGAAAACAATTGCTTAAATACAATCTTGTAGTAAGTGATGGAATTAAGAGTCTGGCTTCAGTCCTCTCTTCTGGGCACAAGTCAATATTTCCATTAGAATTAAAGCGTCGTCATCTGATTCTTCAGCCAAAGGTGTCTTGGCTTTCTAGAGCTATACGTTGCTTAAAAACTTTATTGTGAAACAATTCAGAAGACACATTCAAGTAAAAATAGCATATCGACAACTTAAAATCTTGATAGGTTTTAAAAATGAAAATTGAGTACAAATTGAGATTGATGTTCTTTGCTCATAACCATAATTTTAATAGTACTTGTCCTGTAGAAAATACAGTTGGATTAGATTGTCATCCATAGTTTTCTGTATGCAGTCTGATACTGTGTACCTGCTGGAGTTTTGCTGTTTGATTCTGGATTGTTTTGTATTATAATAACAAACATGTAAGAGCTAATATTCTTGCAGCACTTGTGTAGCTACAAGATCAGGGTAACAGTGCTAAGCCTTGGTAAACAAATATTGAATCAGTTAAGTAGTGCCAGTTTTAATTTGCATCATTAAAGTGCTTTCGAAATTATTTAGAGCTACAGTGCTGTGTTATTTAGAAGTACAGTACCTCTCTGTGTACAGTTCTAAATAAATAAAAACTGATTTTGTTGATTTTATTGTGGCAAATCTGTGATAGCAGCAGTATTTCAGATGGGTGCTGTTCCGTCTGATGCTTGTGGGCAGGTTTGAAATATCTGTGTTTTTCTATGTAAGTTTTGTTCTAAGCGAAAAATCTGTAAAATTGCCTGTAGGGTATCCCAACTGAAAAACAATATGGGAACAGGTCATTTATGTTTGAGTTTTTCTGTTGGGGACAAAGGTAAATAAAGATGGATTATAATAATGGTGATGTGGAGAATGTCTTGATCAGAAGGTTGTCATACCACAGTGAAAGCAATACATACTTATGTTTTTTTCTTCTGTGTTTTTCCCCTGTACTTTTTTAAATGGGCGAGAGATGGGGTTTATATTATATAAACACTTAGTTTACTCTTAAATGCGTTAAAAATTATCTGTTACAGTATTTGTTTCTAATGACTTAAATGATAAAGTCTCATGGGCAATCTGAGGTAGACTTGGTTTAAATTAGACATAGTAGAAGTAAGGGGTTTTTGCCATGCAGAACTAGTTAAAGAACTGTTCAAGTTTTTGCTTGAATATTCTGTTCATTTGCCATCTTAGTTGGGTAGTTTGTACTTGTACAAAGTGAACATAAATGCTGGTTGCATCCCAGCAATTCCTTAGCTGCCTATAGTTTCCTCAAATTAAGGTGGGAACCTTTCATGGGAACCTTAACCTCACCGTTTAAAAAAATAAGTTGCTGCAGTTGGCTTTTTATGTGATGAAAGGCTTGTTCTCCATCTTCTGGTAAAACACTGAACAACAAGGAGGAGAGAAAGCAAGGAGAGAAATCACAAAAGTAAAAGATATTTTTCATCTCTAGAAGCTGTAGATCATCAAGGCTGAGAATAATTGTAGTTTAACACTGTAAGGATTTTTTTTGGTGTCTCTTTAGGATGTAACTGCTATGGGACTTCACAAAGACATCATCTGGTACTAATGCATTGGTATGAAAGCTTCTTTACTCCAGATATGTCTAAATTTGGATTTCGAATATATTTTTAGTATCTCAAATACCTAGTTAAAAAGAACACTTAATAAAGCTATTCTGAACCCCTCCGTTCATTTTCCTTACAGGAGAGAGGCATCACAGGCAATGTTGCTGTGTTCACTTAAGTTCTGGTGGTCTGGAAATGCTTCTTGAACCAGCTCCTTTTTAGATGCTGTGAGGACATGACTGCCCAGTGCGTTGGTCATGCCTGCTATCCTCCTAGTCATCTTCTAATTGAGTTCTTGGGGCAGGGATGATTTTACAATTGCAAACCAGGATTAATGTTCCGTGTGGAAGGGAGTGATCTGTTCACTTACCTGCAGGTTTATTTCTATTTTACCAGTTCAGTTCTGTGACTTTTCATTTGATTCGGTAATGATATTGGCACAGGGCTGGAACTGCACAAAAAACTCAAGGCCAGAAGCCCAGCTTAGTTTCTAAACTATCATAAATTGACCTTGAAAGTGGACTGTTATCAGCTTTCCAGGAATTTGAACAATGCTGCCTTTATCACATACGAAGTTCTTTAATGGTTGTAGTAGTCAGTGAGATTATGCTTCAGGCTCACAGTTTTACTCTGAAAAATACAGCTTTCAAAAAAGCATTTGTCTTGAATGAGACGAATGTTTAGCCCCAGCCCAAGAATCAGCATAATAGGTGTGTTTCCCAGAAAAAAAAAAACGAACAAACCAACACTTTTTATTCTGCTGTTGTTAAGTCAGAAGATAGCATCAACATCATGATTATACCTAGCTACTTGATCAAGAATCCATGTCAAGTCATCGCATTCCTTGTGTTTAATCTCTTAGGATTCAGGGTCTTTGCAGGAGCTAAGCTGTCTTGCAATTTGTAGCACTTGCTCTCTCTCTCCAGTACCCATGCTCTGTTGCCATTCAAGGGCTTGTCACCTCTGCATGCAATTTGAGAAATTTCTTCCTGGCCATCCTAAAAAGACTAGAGAGTGTTTCATTCTGTTGTCTTTATTCCTGGAAAGCGGTGGCTGAGTGGCCATTCAGCATTTTTTGACTCCTTTTATAAAGGTGTTTCATTTCTCACTGTATTGTTCTGTTCTTGATCTGAGGAATTTATGCATGTACAATAAATTTATTTGTAACAGCTTTATTTTTACATTGCAGTTAGAATACAATTCACACTTTTTTTAAAAAACCTTTTTGTTCATCTGTATCTCATGTAGGTATTTCAGCAGTGACTTTACTGATATTAAAAAGCACCAGTGTATTCATTTTTTAAAGAAACATGTTCATCTCCGATATCTCAAAGCAACTGCATAAAACTATATATGAAATGTTTTTAGAAGTTTATGTATCTGACAGCCTAGCTGCCAAAATTGTAGTGACACCTCCAAATACTTGGTTTCCCTAGGATCGGGATGTGTGCACACCCTTAGTGTGACACCATCTGGGAACTGTGCTTGTGCACAGTTGCTGTGCGTGCTTCTATGGCAGAGTGCTGCACATCTGAGATTCCTCAATAGTTTCCCTAAGATACTGGTCCTGGATGCAGGAGTTGTCAGTGAGCTTACCTACTGGCAAGATGTAACTGCTGGAGACTTCTCAAGTTCAAGCAGGGAGTTGTGTTTGTGTGCGTGTTCCAGTACTGAAGAACAGTCCTTGTGGAACCATGGATACTGCAAGAACTTTACTGAATATTCACGGTGCTCTTAACTCCCCTGGGAAAGGAAAGTTTAACCAGCAGTTTCAAATCTTGTTCTATTTTCTTTTGAGTAGTAGTTAAATGTAAGCAGTTAGTTGTAGCTCGTGACTACCATACCTAAAAGGTCAACAATGTGAAGCACATGCATGGGAAATACTTTTTCAGGGAGAAGCAGATAGGTTGCAGTTTTGGAAGTGAAAGCTGTCTTAAGATTATAGACCCTTGGAGTTAGTATGGGGAGGGGGGATGTCTTTAATCTTACTAATTGGGTTATTTTGGTAATTGAATAGTAGACAGCTCCTTTGTTGGAAGGAATACAGCAGAGAGAAATTATCTGGGCCTACTAGTCAGACTTTTAAGTCCATGTCTTCATTTAGTGATTATCTGCAAGGTGTGGAGATCAGTGCAAAAGGCAAAAAAAACAAAGTACAGAATCGTGAAGGGGAAAACATTTTTTACTAGAGATATAGTAAATTTCACTTGTCTAAGCTTCAGTAAAATTGCTTTTAAAGCATCAAAAGCAGAAAGATGGCAGTTCAGAAACGAGTAATTGTATAAGGTACAGGATATTGGGATACATTTCCATTTTAATTTCAGTTTAGGTTTAAATGGTAAGAGTCTTATAGCTTACCTTCAGGGCTACACTTAGCTTTGTAATACAAAGAGAGCATTGTGCCGGTAATACAAAACCAGGAGGCGTCATCTGTTCTGTTTTCTTCACGGGTCAGCCTGGCTGCAGTGTCAGTGTTCCTCACATTCAGCAGCAGTCAGATAGCATAGGAAGACTTTCAATAGACATGATCAGTATTTTCATACCCTTACTGCTGCAGTGTCTGGCTTTGCCTACTTCTTATGGCTCATCATTGCGTGTTTTAGTAACTTGAACATTGACAAGCAGGAGTGAGCCTATTATTGTCATTACATTCTTAAAATACGGCTGTGTGTATTTGAAAGGTAGTTCTTGCTCATCTGAAGTATTACACAAGAAACTTGAGGAAGCAAGAGTTGAAATAATTGCAAACAGATAGTAACGTGGAGCTTTTAAAGGTCAATATTAGAATTATCATTCTCTTTTTGTGCTGTTCTTTAGCTGACCACAGACAGTATATTTCATGACCTGAGGGGAATACATACTGCCTTGTTTTTCCTCAGTTTGCATGGAAGAAGAAAATATCTTATAGATGATGAGTAGTACTTGAGTAGTACGTATGTGAGAGAAACAGTACGTGGTACTACAAAATACTTCCTTTCACTTTTTTTGTATGATTTTAAAAGGCAAGGTCTGGCACTAGATCTGAGTTTCTAACACGATCTAGTGTAGAAGACAACTGTTCACAAAGAACATGTGTTTAAATCATGTCTCACTCTCCATGTCTTATTGTCAGATCATAGTATCACCACAGCGAAGTGATTTATTCCTTCAAAAAAGTCAGTCCCTGTCTTCCAGGTTATGACCATTGACATTTCATTGTGATGTGTGTATCTCTGTCATTATAAGCTAAATTAACAGAATTGTCTGCTTTTCTGCTTTTCATTGTCTGAAAAATGATGTATGATTTTGACAAGAAACACTTTTTTATGTACTGTTTGGAAAAGGAAAACTAAAGGTTTTGGCAGTTAATGTTTTTGAGCTAACTTTGGCGAGAATAATTTTTTGAGATCTTTCCTTCATAGTCTAGTAAACTTGCAGGCTTAAACAGTCAAACTTCAGATATTCAAATACTGAAAGAAATCATGGTTATATCTCTTCCCCTGCTTTTTAATTTCTCTAGGTTATAATCTTGTAGGGAGGAAGAAGATACCACAAATCATTTTCATGTATTGTCTCACCATAAGACAGGGATTGGGAGATCAAAATCATTCTTAAGTAAGGATCAGGTTCATGACCACCTGAGGAACCTGATTGTACATAAGTCATTGAATTGTAGAATGGTTTAGGTTGGAAGGGGCCTTAAAGATCATCTAGTTCCAGGCCATGGACAGGGATGCCATTCACTAGATCAGGTTGCACAGGATCCATCCAGCCCGGGCTTGAGCAGTGCTTGGGATGAGACATCTAAGCATCACCACCTTCTGAGTAAAGAATTTCTTTCTAACATCTAATCTAAACTTGCCTGCTTTCAGTTAAAACCCTTGCCCCTTGTCCTGTCACTATCTGCCCATATAAAATTTCTCGCCCCCTCCTTTTTATGCCTCCCCTTAAGATACTGGAAGGCCACAGTGAGAGAAAAGTCTCCAAAGTCTTTTCTTCTCTATGCTGATAAACCTTAGCTCTCTCAGCCTTTATTCATAGGAGTGGTGCTCCATTACTCTGATCATATATGTGGCCTCCTCTGGACCTGCTCAAACAGGTCCATGTCTGTCTTGTGCTGAGGACCCCAGAGCTGGATGCAGCACTCCAGGTTGGGTATCACGAGGACAGAGGAGAAGGGAAGAATCCCCTCCCTTGACTGGCTGGCCACCTGTCTTTTGATGCAGCCCAGGATGCAGGCAGCTCTCTGGGCTGTGAGCACACCTTATTGGCTTATGGGCTTTTCATTCATAAGAGCAACCATGGAGAGCAATCCTCAGGGCTGCTCTCAATGAGTTCTCCCAGTTTGTACTCACATCTGGGGTTACCCTGATCCAGGTGCAGCACCTTGCACTTGGACTTACTGAACTTCATGGTGTTCTTGTAGACTCAGTTATCAAGCTTGTCCAAGTCCCTCTGGATAGTATCCCTTCCTTCTGTTAACGACACCATTCAGCTTTGTATCATCTGCAAACTTGCTGAGGGGGGCGCTTGCTCTCAGTGTCTGGGTCATTGATGAAGATACTGAAAACCACTGGTCCCAAGATATAATCCTGAGGGACACTTACTCATGATCCAATTATGGTATATGTTTTCTTCCTTTCAGTCCCTCTAATCCTGAGCATCCAATTCTAAACCAGTCCAGAGTAGCCAGTGGAACTTGATTTGACTCAAGTGGTTATGTTACCGGGGTCATTAGGGTGTATGGCATCTCTCTGCATCTTCCTCTGTATGATGATACCAAACTCAGGATCTCCAATTCATTTTCATTTCCTCGTGATCCATCTAATGATACAAGCTGTTAGTGGCTCTGGTCAATAGAATGTGCCTGTCGCCTTTACAGGGCAGAAGCTTAAGCCAAGAAAAATCTGAAAAAATCTGAAATCATGTGCGTGGTTCATATGGGAGACTTGCTTCACTGATTTTCTTCAGTTACCCTCTTTCATGACTGGAACCTTCACTCTCCTCTGAAATTTCTGTTGGTGATAGCAGAGCTGTAGCCATTCTTTACCAGCCTTGAATAAAGCTTGACCTGTTTTCTTGAATCAGACCATTGATGGTTCCTCTGAAAGCAGCTGCTCTTTTGTATTGGTTGTTGACAGGTACTGGAGGAGTGAGAGGCCTTGTTGTGTCAAGGAGAGCCCTGCCTCTGTGGGAATGCTCCATGTGAACAGCAAGTGGCAGAGTGATCTCACTGAGAAGTGCTGTAGCTCCTGCACCTGCCTGGGTGTGTGGAGCTTGGTCATTGCTTTGCTGCCTCTGCCTGTGGTAATAACTACAGGCAAATAAACTGTGGAGTTTATTTCATGGAGGGAGCTCCTGCAGCCACTCTGCGTGTGCAGCTCCCTAAAACTCATCTCCACATAATACAGTTGTATCAAGCTTGTTTGGACTTTTCTCCTGTGTGGATGTGCTCGAAGAAAGTCACTGAAATGAAGGTTTTGCTACTTACTGGAGTGGTTTGAGAGGTGCAGCTTACCTGTGTGACCGCTGTCTGCTGTCTGTCACTTTCCCAGCCTCTTAGTCCTTTGGGTGTAGCAGGAAATGAAAATGACAGTCCCAGGCATGTCCTTACATAAATTTAAATAAGCTTACCCTTATTCAGGTGTATTCAGTGTAGGAATCTGTTCTTCAGAGCTGAAAAAACATGTAGGTGTGGACCATACACATGTAACTCCCATTAACAGTAAATAATGGTGCCTTTTAATATAAAACATATTTTAGCACTGCTTTGGTGTTGTAGGGCTAGTTTTAGTGAAGGAGATTGTTCAGTAAAGCATCCTCTGGTGGGTGGGTTGCTACAGCAACATCCTTGTAAGGGTTCTGATAAAGATTGAAAATTATATGAATGTTACCTGTGGCTATGCATTTCCACAGTTTAAATCACAGATATAATACGTATTTATTTTTATTGTACAGATCGGGATTATTCCACTTCTGGAGGATTCTAGGCTGTGTAAGCTGTTGCTAAAATAAAATGCCCATTTCAGTCTCACGGAGGAACAAAACTTTTGCTGCTGTGCTCTGAATACAGTACTTGGCTTGATTAACAAGCATGTCCTGACTAGGGAGATAAATAACTTAATGAGGCCCAGGGCTGGGGGTAAAAATTCTTTCTTTTTCTGGTTGTAAGCAGAGCACAGCACTGTTTCATTAAGCAAAGCAGAATGAATTTGATTTTCTTTGTATAATGGCAGTGCTGCATACTCTAGAGACATCCAGACAAGGAAATCTGTCGTACTAAGGAATATTTTTGAGGGGTGTGGTGGGTGTAAATGCTTAATATAGTTCATGTAATGGCTTGGAAGTGGCTGATCTATATATACGAGATAAGAATAGCACTATTTAATGCTGAAATTAGTGCCAGTATGTTATAGTGCAGACTTCTCTTCTTGCTTTATACAATGTGTTTGCCACTTTTAAAAGGTGGTGGTAACAGGTCACCAACACACCAAATACTTTTTGTTAGATGGTGTATTCTGAGAATTTGCCAGTCTGTTGATTATATCTATTTTGACTAACTGCTACTAAACTTCCTATCTTAAAAATGAGACTTTATTTGCTTCAGTTTATTCTTAATAATCTGAATGTGGATCGTAGTGGTCTTCAATGGACTGTCATAGTTTCTGCAAGTGCTTTTATAATTCTTCTCTTATCCAATTTTCTGGTATTAACGACTACATGGTATTTCTGCAAGGTTCTTGTTTATCTGGGAGAATTCCAGCTGGGTTCTGTCATAATGGGTCAGCATAATGGGTCAGTATCCCCCCATGTGCAGATTGGATGGTGATACTGCCTAGCTGGAGGTTCTTTAGCATGCTGACCACCTACCATGAAACTTGAGATCTCCTTGAGATCTGGTTGTGACAGGTCTCAGTGGTCACTTGTCATGTTATGAATCAGTGTCTCCATTGAGACTGTCAGTTTCTTCTTTAGGTTCTCATCTTTGCAATGGCAGGTGAGAATACTCTTGATACTCTTCAGTCAGGCTTCTGAGATGACCAATTGTTTAGTTATATTTACCTGCCTCCTTTTTTCTTACCCCTTCTTCTTCCTTCTTGCCCTCAACACTTTGAGACACTTCTAGGTTATGTTGTCCTGGCTTGGTAGCTAAGTTTGAAATGTCCTTCATTTGCCAAACCTTGCATTAATCTTGTTGTTTGCTGTGATCTTTTGAAGTGGAGATGAGTAAAAGTAGGTGGGCTGCATTGAAAATGAAATTTACGTCAAGTAACCTGGTGTTTCAAGTATTAAACAGGATTCATGACTTCATGGATCAACTTCCTAAATACCAATTTACCTTACTGACAAAAGTTAAGTGGCCAGATTTGGCTATTTGGCTTCCAGGCCAGTTGTAGCAAGTTTGGACAATATGGATAAAAGCTGGGTAAAACTGCCTTGGTCTGTCTGATATGTTAGATACCACTTGGGAGGTTGGTTATTGTTGTGGTTTGGTTTGGGGTTTTTTTAAAAATATATATTTAGTCTAAAAAGAGAAGTATATTTTTTCAATTTAATCAGAAAGGAAAGTAATTCCGGATGACAGTGTTAGTTTTAACTATTTATCTCCAATTACAAAGCTGACTGTCTGAGCTAGGTAGCATTCCAAACTAATGCAAAGAATTTTCCTAGTATATCTATGAACCAATATGAACAGTAAGCTATGCTGAATTTCAGATTACCATGTCCCTCTTTTATTCAGTCTCACCAGCAACTTGTTTTCACATTTTCCCTTTACAGGGAGAATTGTCTTTTAAGCAAGTGTGAAATTGGTTAAGCTGTAACACTCTTAACAAAAAGAAGTTGTGTGGTGTTTTCACCAGTACAAAAATGCAAGTCATTCCAAAGCACTTAAAAGAAGAAAAAGTTTATTCCATAAGGAAAAAGGATTATATCACTGTGCTTTTTATTTTAAATTTTCTGCAGTACTATACTATGAAAGGTGCAGTATTGATTGCTCTGGTGAATTCTTAACAAGAAGCAACATCAGTTTGAGGAGAAAGGGTTTCTTCTGCAAGTCTGTGGCATTCATGTAAACTGAAGCTTATGCTATTCACTCTTTTAATGTGAATACTTATATAGCTGGACAAAGGGAAGACATTACTGCCTTTTCCATCCAAAACATTGCTTCAAGACCCAAAAAGTGAAGAATAGAAAGTGTACTTTCCTGGGCTGTTTTTTGTTCAGCTTTGCTGTTTTGCCACTAGCATCCTTAAACATGTCACATGTGACAAGTCAATAATGGAAATCATAGTACTTCTGGTTATTGAGAGTATTAGGACAAAGGGAGGCTTTTCACTGGAGTTTCTTTCAAGATTCTTTGAAGGCTACTGCTTTGTTCTGATCTGATTATTCTAGTGCATTGAGCAAAATTGCCAAGTGGTACTGAAATTGTGTTTGATAATATTGTAGCTTGTTTATCCAGTCCTCCTCTGTTGCTTCTTTCATGCTTCAGCTCTGTTTTGCTCTTCCTTGATTTCTCTGCCATGATCTGTGGTGCTTTTGTGCCTCTCTTAGGAGAGCATCAAATTGAGTGTTAGAGTAAAACAGACAATATTCCACTCAGGTTCAAGGTTCCAGTAGGAAGCACCAGATGCTCAGAAGCGTCTTCTGCTGCAGGAGAAAGAGTATGTAACTTCTTTTAAGGTGATTGTGTAGTAAGGTCTCCTTTAAAACCAAACCAGGCTTTAATGCAGCAGTTTGCCAAAACCTGCACATTTCTTACCTGTTACGTCCTTGAATGAGATACCTTTAGGTCTGTGTTTTGAGTGAACAATACATAACCTGGTGATGGTATTATAACTGCAAATGACCACATGAAACAGATTTCTGATTCAGTTTAGTATAGTTGACATTTTTTATTGAGAGGGTTTATTTGGACATTGCCAAATATAAGAATTTTAAGTATATTCTTATATAGCCAGTATCACTGGCTAACTCAGTACAGACAGCTAACGTAGACAGATAATGCTGAATTTAACTTCAGCTTAGCTTAGCAGATTTGAAGGCAGGAGTAAACCTAGTTTTGTTTTGTCTTGTTGCTTTTTAATATGGTTGACTTGCCTTTCCAGAATAGTTAACATTTGGTTTTCTTACTTTCTAATACATAAACTTGCACCAAGTCCCATTTTATCATTTGAGTTGCATTGCATCCCAGACATAGCAAGTTCTTTTAGATAGTTGTACTTACATATTAAAAACAAAACAACATTTCAACATTTGATGTTAGTTAAGAACCACTTTGTTCTGTTTCCTATTCAGGTATGTGGGAGACTCTGTAGCAGAAGAGCTTTGTTGTTCAGAGGGCTCTGATTTGTCTTACCAGAACAAACCTTGTCAGAATTGAGCCAATGTTGTCAAAATTGGTTTAATTACAGCTGACCTTAATAAAAAGGAGAACTGTGACTTTTGCTAAATGTCCTTGACAGTATGGGCTCTAATATTCTTTCACACTGACAAACTTGATTTTCTTCTGTGATGAAGTAGGTGGTTCTGCAGACAAGGGGATAGCATCAGATGTTTTTCTGCCAGACATAGCAGACCTAGTATTTCATCTCCTGTAGTATTCCTATAAACAAATCTATGAAATAGTCCACTGGCTGAAGTGTGGGTCCCAAAGACTTAGTAGGACAAAGTCCAGATGGCAGCCAGCTATTTGTGGCATCCTATCAAAGCTCAGTACTGGAGCAAATATTCTCTTAGCTTCTTTATTAGTAACAATGAGGGGATGGAGCACATTTTCATCACTTTTGTGGATGGTAGTGATTTGGTAGGAGCAAGCAAGGTAAGGGAGGTCAGAGAGACTGCTGGGAGGGAGCTCAGCATCCAGGGGGAATGCACTGGTACGTAGTTTGGCTAAGGTGAGCACAAAGCTAGGGGGGTGGGAAGGAGTAGCCCCATGCGCCAGTAGAGGCTTGGGGCCAACCCAGCTGTCCTGAGCAGCCTCCAGTGTGCCCTGGCTGAGCACCTGCTACACCCTCAGCTGTGCTAGCACCAGTTTGAGGGGGATTAATCCCTCTATTGAGAACCTGTGGGACTGCTTCTAGGTACTGGTGGAGGAAAATCATAATAAATGGGATTCTGAACACTCAGAAACAGGTTGCCCAAAAAGGATGTAAAGTCTCTGTTCTTCAGGATCCTCACAGCTCCATCAACATATTCCTTCAAACAATATATTCTAATGGCCCTGCTTTCAGCAGGGTGTCAGACAACCAAAATTGCCCTTTCTTACTCTCAGCTTTCTGCGTGTTGGATGTTGACTGGAGAGCCTTACTATCTATTCTGCCTAAATGTGTGTCTGAGTCCCCTGGCCTTGACTGAAATGAAAAGAAGTCTTTTGTACTTTGGTTGGTGGTGTTCGTCACTCTCATGAGTTTTATTTTGAAATCACTGTAGGTATTCATGTGGCAAGTAGGAAAACAATTTTTTGACTAATCAGCTTTTGGTGTATCAGTGGTGTCTTTAAAATGCATAGAATATATTCCTTTCAGAGCCATGTAAAAAGCAATGTCCTGAAGATACCTGTATCTTCAAGGTGGCAAGGCAGGGGAAATGTAAAGCTGTTCCTGAAAGGAGAGAAGTTAAAATAAAGACGAATACTTTCCAATTTACTCGCTTTAGAAGCTGAACTGTAGAAGTGAATGTCTAAAAATTTTCAGTCCCTTAACTATGGTATGCTCTTCAGGCTTCTGTGTTTGGAAAATAGGAATGTAAAATGAATCATATGATGTTACCACAGGGAGGAAGTGTCAGTCATAACATTTTTATATGATTAGGGAATGATTGTGTGTGGAGTCTATGTGTCAGTTGTTAATGAAACAGTAAATTTTAAGGGAAAAAAGCATGCTTTGAGAATATATAATTTATATTAAGAAGATCTACTAGTGAGAAATACAAAATTTTAAACTTATATTTGTTCCTGATCTTTGGGTTGTTTTTTCCTTTTCTTAAATAGACTTTGTTGGAATATGCAGAAAAGTGGAAAACATCAGAAGATCCTCTGCCTCTGTTGGAGGTGTACACGGTGGCTATCCGAAGTTATGTTAAAGCACGACCTTACCTTACCTCTGAGTGTGAAAACGTAGCCTTTGTGCTTGAACGTTTAGCACTGTGAGTATGTTTTTTCAGTTATTAAAACCAGTCTGTATGGTATTAACTTTTCATTGCCTAAATGTTTCCCCAATCCAGTTCTCAGCACCTACCTTCCTCATGGTGGATGCTATATGTAAGTGAGAATATTTGGTTGTTGGAATTGAGGCAAGAAGGATTCCTGACCTAGGACAAGCCAACATTCCTGGCTTGAAACACCTTGCTACTATTGATCTGTGTGCAATCTGAAAGTGCATCAATTTGCACAGGCTTTTACAGGGTTGGATTCAATGATTTTTTTTTTAATGGTGTCTTTTAGAGAATTTGCTTTTACAGTTTCTGCAAGAGTTTTCATGACTTCTTTATGTGTTCAAGGAAGCAAACTGTTTTGTGGCTGGTGTTTCAAACAACTATTTTGATATACAATAAAGAATTGTTGATGAAACAATTTAAAAGTCAAAAATTGTCTCAAATAATACTCCTTTTTGACTTCCAGAAGCTGTATTGAACTTCTACTGTGTCTGCCTCTGGACTTACCTGAGAATAAATGGGAAGAATTTCAGGCTTTCGTACAGGTGAGTTTGATTCATGAAATGAAGACTTAATAATTTTTCAGAATGTTTTGGAAACCTAGGGATATTGAGTATGTAGCACGTCTGTAAGGAGCAAGGCCTTCAGCTGGAAATCCTATGTACTCTGCAGTAATTGCTGAAGGTAATATAATTTGTCTGCATGCAGCAGCTGTGGAGAGAAAAATTACAGATTATTGAAAGAAAATTCATGTTTTCAAATATAGTTGACTACTAACACTCTTAGAAATGAAATATTATCATATAAGTCATTCTTTTACTATATATGGTTGTATGTTTGAAACTTAGGAATGAAAGGCCAGTTGATACTGAAGGATTGTTAGATCTCTCACAGGGCACTGCCTGGTTAAGGTTAGAGCTCTGCTTTAAAGGAGAGTGTTGGAACAAGTTCTGCTCATCAGTATTAATCAGAAATATGTAGTGGGAGGTCCCGTCTACAGTTTAAAAAAAAAGGAAGGTGGGAGGAGGAGAAAAGAATAATAATGAAAAAGACCAGATACAGTTACCTTGGGATTCTCAGCCTAAATAACATAGTACGATGAAAGGCTGATTATTTTAGAGTGAATTTTGACTAGCAGTTGCCTTATGTAAATCGGTTCTGAAGAGATGTGTTTGATGCTGAGAGGTTCCACAGCCTTGAGAGCAGGTGGAAAAGTAAAAGAAAAATGAGCCATTACTTGATTGTTTTGTTTTTTTTTTAAGGACCAGTGTAAGTTGTATATTGGTACTTAATCCGAAGATTTTTGCAGGTATTTAGTTTGCTCCCAAGTGTACACCTGCTCACAGAATTTATTCTAGTATATAAATGCAGTGGAAGATACTTTAATTGATTTTAAGACTCCAGCCTGTTCCATCATATTTGCATAGAACCGTGCAGTGAGATCTTAACAGCTAAAATCTTTCGACATGATAAAAATATTTTTTTCCGTGTCTCCAGTACATAGAAATTGAGCTGCTGAAGAGCTTGAGAAGATAAAGTTTAGGCACCTGGTACCAGGCCAATATGGGGACCAGAGAAATTACTCATCCATTTTTAAAAGAGAGGCCTATTTCAAAATTTAGTTTCAGAAATTTCAGAAGTAGCCCTGTTAATAAATCTCAAGGTGAGTTTGAGGCACTCAGTTGTTTTGGTTTCTCACCTTAAATCTTAGGCAACAGGCAGAAGTAAAACTTACATAGGCTGAATGTTAAGAGTGTTTTGTTATACATTTAACTCTCTATCTGATAAGGTGTTGTTTTGACAACATAAGGTATAAAGGAGTATGAGAGACACATTATTTATGTGTTTTTTAAACAATACTTTGTTTTGTAAAATACATTGTTCAGGTGGCTCATAAAAACTTGATGGAAAATGGCAGCCAGGAACTGCACGTTTTAACAACACTTACACAAGAGAAGGGAGTGTGGAAGAACCCAGTATTGTGTGGTATTCTTTCCCAGGACCAGTTGGACCCAGATAAAGGTAAAATTTAAAGTTATGGTTTGGATAAAATATACTTCATTTTTATCAAAGATTGAAATATTGTTATGATATGTGGAAGTTTTTTGTTCAGCATAGTTTGTGATAATTTATAAGCTATTTAAATAAATATGCGTGTGGCATTTTCTGAATTGCTAAGACATTATGTTCATGGGAACATACAAATAATTTAATGTTGGTGTTTTGCATGAAACATAATCATGCCTCGAATTCTCTTGCCATTTTCTTTGTAAGCCATATGAAGGGAGTTTACATACAGGCTAATTTACAATGGGGTAAGTTCAGTACTAATATTCAAAATTTATTTGACATAAACCAAAAAAATAAAAACTGCATATATTTTTTTAATGAGAATGTCATTTACTCAGTTATGAAATGCTAAGAGGGACTTTACTGAAAATTCATTTAGACCTGAGTTCTGAGAATGGCTAACAGCAGTTGCATAGGGAAGAGTATATGATCAGCAGAGGCTTACAAGGATAGTGCCCTGATATGTTATTTTCGTTTTGGTGATTGCAATTCAGAAATGATATCCTTGTATGAATAAATTTTAGTTGTTTTTCTGATTCTTTGCCTAAATGGTTTTAGAATCTGTATAAAGCATCACACGTAAGCATCTGTGGCAGAGTTGCACAGTTCTTGCATCAAGTGGAGTACTTCCTCTTACTGTCTGCCTCCTTTCAGCCTGGTGCCTGCTTATTTCATATGATATTTTCTATCTGTTGACAAGTTAACTATTCTAGTGTCTTTTAATGAGTGCATCACAAGACCTGATTTGATAGACTGCTATCGTGTCTCACCTTCTCTGTTCTGTAGTGTCTTACGTATGTCTTCAAGCTTTACTGCCCCATTCCTTATATGGGGAACCAAAAGTTTATTCAGCAGTCAATATGATTCTCTGCTTCCTTCTGCATTCCTTTAATAATATTTCCTAGCATTAACCTTGCTTCTGGACTGAGCATTGAATCAATGTTTTCTTAAATCAGGACTAAACAAGACATTTTCTTGAGGACTAGTACCTATTTCAGTGTTAGGATTTCCCCCCATCACACCTGTATGTATAGTTAGGCTTGCATTTTGTTCCCCCATGAAAATAATTTTGGGGGGTTTATCAGCATTTTAATTTTATCTGTTATGCCATGTTATGGACTGTTGGCATGTTTTTACTACTCTGCTTTTGTCAGCGTATTTTGTCGTGGTTCTCTGTCCTTTTCCAAATGTTTATAAAAGTCCTGGACAGAGGCTGTCCCTGGTACAGATCCTAAGGAAACCCACTGAGCGTTTGTTTGGGTTTTTTTTTTTCTTTTTCTATTAACTGATAATTTATCTATACAAGGATCTTCTTTTTACTGCCAAGAGAGCTTGGCATCTTTAGGGAGTTGATGGTCTTCTTTTAATGCCTTTAGAAAATAAACTGGGTCTCCTTTTTTCAAATTACTGCAGCTTCCTTGGATAAGTCCAGTAAATGTGTAATGTGATTGATTTTTTTTTCCCAAAAGTTGTGCTTACTCTTCCACAGGATTTGCATTTTGTTGCTTCTTTTAATTACTTTCTATACACCTAATATAGACTTTGAATTTTTATGTAGTCCTCAGAGTCCCACAGAGTACTCCTTTACTAGCTTCCTCTCAACCACCCTAGAGCCATTTTAACAGTAAGGTTTAACAGTAAGAGAGAGGTTTAATTAATATTTAATTGCATTATATTTGAATCTTTTTAAGAACTTGCTCATAAGTTCAGTATTGGATGAGGAGGACAGAGCACAATAAGTAAGATTGTGACCACGGACTTCGGGAGAGCTAACTTTAGCATCTTCAAGGAACTTCTTGTAAGAATCCCATGGGAACAGGTCCTGCAGGGAGGAGGGGTCCAGTAGAGCTGGTTGATATTCAAGGATCACTTCTTCCAGGCTCAAAAATGATACATCCCAATAAGCAAGAAATCAGGCAAAGGGGTAAGAAACATGCATGGATGAATAAAGAACTCTGGTCACTGCTCAAGCATAAGCAGGAAATACACAGGAGGTGGAAGCAGGGTCAGGCCACTTGAAATGAATGTAGGGAGGTTGTCAGAGTAAGTCAGAAGGAGACAAGGAAGGCCAAGGCCCATCTGGAATTAAGAACAACAAGAAGAGTTTTTTCAGATACATCAGTTACAAAAGGTAAACAAAGGATAATGTGGGCCTGTTACTAAATGGAGGGAGGACCCTGATAACAGCTGATGCAGAGAAGGCAGAGTTACTGAATGCCCTCTTTGCATCAGTCTTCACTGAAATGACCAGCCCTCAGGAATCTCTGATCCAAGAGCCAGTAGAGTGCCTCCCCAGCAAGTTTGCTGATGACACAAAGCTGGAGGAGTGGCCAGTACCCCATAGGGCCTTTCAGAAGGACCTTGACAGGTTGAAGAGAGGGGCAGAGAAGAACCTTCTGAAATTCAACAAAGGCAAATGCAGGGTCCTGCACTTGGGGAAGAGTAACCTTTTGAATTCCTTTATTTNTGATTCTTTGCCTAAATGGTTTTAGAATCTGTATAAAGCATCACACGTAAGCATCTGTGGCAGAGTTGCACAGTTCTTGCATCAAGTGGAGTACTTCCTCTTACTGTCTGCCTCCTTTCAGCCTGGTGCCTGCTTATTTCATATGATATTTTCTATCTGTTGACAAGTTAACTATTCTAGTGTCTTTTAATGAGTGCATCACAAGACCTGATTTGATAGACTGCTATCGTGTCTCACCTTCTCTGTTCTGTAGTGTCTTACGTATGTCTTCAAGCTTTACTGCCCCATTCCTTATATGGGGAACCAAAAGTTTATTCAGCAGTCAATATGATTCTCTGCTTCCTTCTGCATTCCTTTAATAATATTTCCTAGCATTAACCTTGCTTCTGGACTGAGCATTGAATCAATGTTTTCTTAAATCAGGACTAAACAAGACATTTTCTTGAGGACTAGTACCTATTTCAGTGTTAGGATTTCCCCCCATCACACCTGTATGTATAGTTAGGCTTGCATTTTGTTCCCCCATGAAAATAATTTTGGGGGGTTTATCAGCATTTTAATTTTATCTGTTATGCCATGTTATGGACTGTTGGCATGTTTTTACTACTCTGCTTTTGTCAGCGTATTTTGTCGTGGTTCTCTGTCCTTTTCCAAATGTTTATAAAAGTCCTGGACAGAGGCTGTCCCTGGTACAGATCCTAAGGAAACCCACTGAGCGTTTGTTTGGGTTTTTTTTTTCTTTTTCTATTAACTGATAATTTATCTGTACAAGGATCTTCTTTTTACTGCCAAGAGAGCTTGGCATCTTTAGGGAGTTGATGGTCTTCTTTTAATGCCTTTAGAAAATAAACTGGATCTCCTTTTTTCAAATTACTGCAGCTTCCTTGGATAAGTCCAGTAAATGTGTAATGTGATTGATTTTTTTTTCCCAAAAGTTGTGCTTACTCTTCCACAGGATTTGCATTTTGTTGCTTCTTTTAATTACTTTCTATACACCTAATATAGACTTTGAATTTTTATGTAGTCCTCAGAGTCCCACAGAGTACTCCTTTACTAGCTTCCTCTCAACCACCCTAGAGCCATTTTAACAGTAAGGTTTAACAGTAAGAGAGAGGTTTAATTAATATTTAATTGCATTATATTTGAATCTTTTTAAGAACTTGCTCATAAGTTCAGTATTGGATGAGGAGGACAGAGCACAATAAGTAAGTTTGTGACCACGGACTTCGGGAGAGCTAACTTTAGCATCTTCAAGGAACTTCTTGTAAGAATCCCATGGGAACAGGTCCTGCAGGGAGGAGGGGTCCAGTAGAGCTGGTTGATATTCAAGGATCACTTCTTCCAGGCTCAAAAATGATACATCCCAATAAGCAAGAAATCAGGCAAAGGGGTAAGAAACATGCATGGATGAATAAAGAACTCTGGTCACTGCTCAAGCATAAGCAGGAAATACACAGGAGGTGGAAGCAGGGTCAGGCCACTTGAAATGAATGTAGGGAGGTTGTCAGAGTAAGTCAGAAGGAGACAAGGAAGGCCAAGGCCCATCTGGAATTAAGAACAACAAGAAGAGTTTTTTCAGATACATCAGTTACAAAAGGTAAACAAAGGATAATGTGGGCCTGTTACTAAATGGAGGGAGGACCCTGATAACAGCTGATGCAGAGAAGGCAGAGTTACTGAATGCCCTCTTTGCATCAGTCTTCACTGAAATGACCAGCCCTCAGGAATCTCTGATCCAAGAGCCAGTAGAGTGCCTCCCCAGCAAGTTTGCTGATGACACAAAGCTGGAGGAGTGGCCAGTACCCCATAGGGCCTTTCAGAAGGACCTTGACAGGTTGAAGAGAGGGGCAGAGAAGAACCTTCTGAAATTCAACAAAGGCAAATGCAGGGTCCTGCACTTGGGGAAGAGTAACCTTTTGAATTCCTTTATTTTCAAACTGTACAAACTTCAGACATAGTGTGAGAAAAGTTCGTGTTCTTTGACCACACAGCACAGCTGTTTTCTTCTGATTACAGACAAGGAAATGCAGGCTTGTCTGAACTGGGTCATTCTCTTGCTCTCCTGGTTTTGAGGATGGTCTATTGCATGGGTTCCACCTAAATATGAGCAGGAAGTACTCACTATGTAAGATGTTAGGGAGACTATTCTCTGAGAGCCATGTCATTAAGTAATTGCCTTACTTCTGACTGCCTTGGACACAGCTCAGTTTTCTGATGAATTTAGTGTCAGTAAGGATTCATGGACTAAGGAGCTCAAAAAAACTAGGGGGTGGATATACAGTTCTTTGAAGCAGTGTTAAGAAACAGCATGCCTGTCACTGATTTCCTTGCTGATGAGTACTGCTGCATTACTACAAGATGTTCATACAGTACTATGATATAAAATGGCAAAATTTGTCTCAAACTGTACTGCAGAAACTACATGGCATGCAGTGGATACAGATTTGAGCTGATGTGCACATACCAGATTTTTTCATGTTGGAAATATTCTCCTCCCCTTGGTTTGTCACCAGCTTGGGTGACAAACATTGGCATTGCCATATCTGATCACAAAAGTTGGGAAGCCTGGCTTAAGTTAGCAAATTCTGTGCAGAAAATAAAAGAGAATCTTCTCTTGGAAACTGTTTTAATGCTGAAACCTCACTTGAGTTGTTTCTGAAGAAAATGTATCTCTCTTCCTCTGTGAGTGAAACATAAGCATTGTCATTTGTGAGGGTGCTTGTTTCCACAATGCTAGTCTGTACTGTATGAAAGACTAGCCTGGAAATGCGTATTTGGATTCCTAAGGAGCTGAAGTATGTGTTTTTTCTTGTTCTTGACTGGTGACTCCAAAGATAATTTATTTGCTGCAACTGGATCATCTTTGGTTGTCATTTTTGGGCCTCCTGAGTGGACATCTGAAGTTGATAGCGTTATTTGTGACTCCCATCTGAGAGGTTTCCTGAGAAACTCCTTTTGAGTTTCCTGGGTCTGGATCAATCTACGTTAATTTAAGAGCACTCAGGCAATCTTCCACTCAAGCAGTTTGGTGCCGAAAGGACAAATCATTCCCCCAGCTCATTGCATTTTGTTGTTTCTTGCCTCTGTCCCTTGTCTTTACCCAGCAGGACACACAACAAGTATGTGACTAGGCCCGGAACTTCCAGATTCAAATTCTGGTTCCTCAACAGTATTACCTCTTATAAGTGTGCTCAGGAGCTGTAAACTGCTTGCTCGTTCACATCAATTTCCTTCTTTTTCCACCTAAATCTGTTACCTATGTCTTTAAAGAATGTCTTATCAAATTTGGTTTTGTCTGTGTGGCATTGTGGACATTTTAGACTTGAAACATCACCCAAAATTACATAATCTTACTGGGTCATGAGGATAGCAAAGTACCAGTGTTCTCAAATAGTTTTTCAGAGATACATTGTTAACATTCTTTGCTGTGGAGCACAGCTCTACCAGTTTCCATCACCTCAAGTACTGAGGACAACTAGTCAGTACTAAAGCAGAAAAAAGTCTGGAAAGGTTATTGTAGACGTGTGAAAATAAGATCTCCTATCCACACCATTAAATTCAAGAAGGCACTATTAGCTGTAATTGCTGACTAGTCTGGAAGTAAATGGTTCACCTGCTGTAGCACTCATCAGCTGTTCCCATACTGCTGTCAGACACTGCATTGTGTTGCATTTGCATGGTGACCTGCATGACTTCTTTTTTCCTCAGGATTGCATATGATGGACAATAAGTACTTGTACTTGGAGAGAGGAATTTTCCACATTTCTTCACTTCATTAATTGGTTACGGAAGGAAACCTTAGTAAGGTTGTCTTAATTTTCTCACATTGGAGTAGGTCTTCTGTCTTACTGGCCTCCTCCTGAACTGACAGATAGCTTAATGTGAGATCAGGACTGATGTTAATCTAGAATTGAAGCTGATCTGAATTAATGATATCTGAAAATTAGGTTTCCTGAAGTCGTGTGGCTGTCTGTGCAGCCTTATTGCTCAGTGAGCCAAAGAATGAAAGCTGAAGTACACCAAAGTGTTTGGGATTATGCAATAGCCTATGCAGTCTTAAAACACTGAACTTCCATCCTCAATTTCTGTTAGTGTGGCTTGTGCTCTTCAACATGATCCTGCTTTTCTGTCCTCGAGGTTATAATTTTCTTGTAGTGATGGTATAATCCTTCAAAGCTGGTATCTCCTCAGTTGTTACTGAGGGTGAGTGGAGGAACTGTCTAGAGGAAAAAGATCTTTGATAACCCTATGGAAAGCCAGGCTGCTGCTGCATTTTTGGTATCTAATTCTAATTATCCTTAGAGATTTAAATCTGGATGCCAAGAGTTTAGTTCTTGAATTTTTCATAAGTTTAAATGTAGTGGGGAGGCATCTAAAGAATATGTCACTGAAAAGAGGATCTGGATACAGCCATCACTATCCAGAGATTGTCAAGGTGGATAACAGGCAGAATTTAACAGCCAACGTGGAACTATTTTCAGTAATTAGAGCACCCGTCACCAGAAGTTGAATGATACCAGCAGCCTCAGTTTTGAGAGGAGAAAAAAAAATAGTGTTTTCATCCTGGGTATATTCAAAGCAGCCATCTGGAACTTCTTTTACCCTTTCTCCAGACACTCTGCCACCACAGAAGCGTCCAGGATTGATGCTGCATTCAGCAGAATTGCGCTGAGATGTTGTTTGCGTGAAGGATTCTGAGTCCCAGCTCCTGGTAGATATGGAAAGCATCGAGTCAGTTCAGAGTCACCCATAGTGTGAATGCGTATGTGGACTAACACTTGAAGATGACTAAAGAGATGTCATGGTTCCACCCCAACTAGCAGCCAAGCCCCATTCAGCTGCTCACTCACTCCCCCACCAGCAGCATGGGGGAGAGAATAGGAAGGGTAAGAGTAGAAAACTCACAGTTGAGATAAAGACAGTTCCATAGGTTAAGCAAAAGCCATGCACACAAGCAAGGCAAGGAATGAATTCACTGCTTCCCCTGGACAGGGCCCCATCACACCTGAGAGTGATTTGGGAAGACAAACACCGTCACTGCAAACGTTCCACCCCTTCCTCCTTCTTCCCCCACTTTACATACTGAGCATGATGTTCTATGGTCTGGAATGTCCCTTTGGTCAGTTTGGGTCACCTGTCCCAGCTGTGTCTCCTCCCAGCCACCCAAGCACCCTCAGGCTCCTCATCAGCGTGGCCGTACGAAAATCAGAAAAGGCCTTGGCTCTGTGTAAGCCCTGCTCAGTGATAACAAAAACATCTCCACATTATCATCACTGTGTTCAAAACAAATCCAAAACACAGCCCTATACCAAGCCACTGTGAAGAAAATTAACCCTACCCCAGCCAAACCCAGTACATTAGTTTCCTGACTAGCAACTGAAGTTCTTTGAGATGGATTGTCCATGTGTATATTCACCTCCTGGCTTCATCCTCCTTGGCCAAAGCAAGGTTGATAAAATGTAAAGGTCTGTGGTAGATTAATCTGTACCTACCCTACATCTGATGAACAGTCTGGTAGTAGGATTATGATTGCTTTGTAAGGCAAATATTCTTTGTGCTCTTCAAGTCTTCTGGTCAGCTAAAACGTGGCATTAATGTGGACTGTCTTCCACAGAGAACCTGTTACTGCTTGGGGCTTATTCCTGTGCTTGTGTGCTGCTAATCTATGGATTACGTTTTCTCTGGTTTAATCCATGTATGGTATGAGCAATACCTGTAATAAAAGTTCATAGTCCTTCTTGTGAACTTGGTGTGGAATTACTTGGTAGTAGGACCCGACATGCCAGCTATGGGGCTCAAGGGAATGACAGGGAAGCTATCTAAAAAGGTTAGATCCCAGTCTGTCCAAGTTAATTTTCTAGCCACAGTAGATTGTAGTACCACTTGTCAGATGTTATCTGCACATCTTTGTTTTCTCTCATATTCTGTAATTTTATATGAATTTTGCACATGCCTTGCACAGACAGGTTTGTGAATTGTAATGGATGAGGGAGCATTGCACAAAAATGACATTTAATAATTTTTCCAAGAGTCATTCCCATTAAATATGTCAAGTTTTACCCTCATAGGGGTTAAGTGACTTGTTCTAGAAAAGCACTTGTGTCTCAAAGCATTTTTATGAATCACAATTGTTATGGTAAACTAACAATTTGTCCACAATAACTTTTGAAATAGGCATTGCATGATAAAATATATTTATAAAATATTTAACAAACAAACAAAACCTCCCTCAATAACCTCAAAATCTTATCCTTGAGACTGTTCCCCACCATAAACTTAGTCCTGTAACCTCAGTGCTGGTTTTTGTCTTAAAATGCCAGCTATAGTTCAGTTACAAAATAAATGTAATTAAAATTCATGTTTTGAATGAGCTTTCAAATGATAAACATAATGGTTATAATCACTGGGATTAGAATAAAGGCTTAAGAGCTAATATGTAGCTCTAACCCTGAGGTCTTCCTGTGTCTTGTTGAGAAGATAACAGAAAATGTGCTGATGCTTTACGCAAGGTAGGCTGGCTGAAGCAGTAAACACTAAAGGAAGGGGATTACTGAGAACTAGCAGATAGAAAATAGTGTTTACAATATTAAATGCAGCAATTACAGTAATAAATCAGAGTGAAACATCCTGGGTTACCAACATATCTTAAAGTCTAAGGTCTTCCTGTATCTTGTTACAGAAATAAGGTAAAATGTTCCAATGTTATTCCAGGCAGACTATCCAGGACTAAATGTTGTAAGCGAAAGGATTATTGGTACGTGGCAGAGGAAGAGCAAGGCTAGATTATTGAATGTGGTTAGTCACAGGGTCATTTGTGGGTTGGCAGGAGTATGAACGTTTTTTATAATGCATGGGTAATGACATTAAAGGAACATTTATCTGCTGCTTAGAACGTCCTCTAATAAATACAAAAAATGTTTACTGTCTACCAATTGTCTCTTAGTATGCTCTGGTTTTCCTTTGTTCCTACATAAATACAAATCTGGTCATAGCTTCATTGCCATGGGGAGAGGAAGAAGGATCTCATTTGATTTGAATGTTCTTGCACATCAGTTACCCATTGCTGATCATTTGTAACAGGGTACAGGGATATGAACAAATAACTGAGAAGTTGGTTGAAATGATAATTCAACCATAAATCTGAAAATGCGTGAAAGATAATGATGGGGTCTAACAGGCCTGATTTCTGGAAAAGGCAGTATTTTCTGCCCTAAAGTCTTGTGCACTAAAGTAGTAAAGAAAATAGTTGACCTGATTAGGATTTGAAGATGGTCTTTTAGTAACGTTCCATATAAGCAGCTAGAAGAAGGAGAAATCATGAAATAAAGACAGTAGTGAATCAAACTGAATGGGATAGGAAGAAGCAAAACATAAAATGAGATGAATTTTTTTCTTCTAGCAAACCTCATGTTTCATATTCTAATACTTCAGATATTAGAGAGAGAATTAATTTTTTACATGTTGAAAGTACTTACTTCATCAAGACGAAACAGGACTTGAAAAGTCAAGAAAATATAAATTAAGTGAATGGGCAACGTGATTCAGGTGAAATTCAGGACAAGTAAATTAAAAGGAATATAATGAAAGTTCCTACCAGAGTGTGTCAGAAAGTGAGCACTGCAGATGACTAGAAGGTTTTGGGAAGGGGTGATGAAAATACGCAAAGCTGGAAAAAGTCTCATTTAGAAAAGATCAAGATTTTACTTTTAACTCTGAAAGCATATAATGAATCTGCTCGTTTTCACAGAAGGAACAAAAAACAGTAGAAAAAGTCTGCTATTTTTAAAAGATGTGAGAATGTATTATTAAAGTGAGGGTAATTGAAAACCAAATTAGTTTTTTATGCAGTATATATCTATCTTGAGGAAACAGGGAGGTGTTGATGTCAAAAGGATTAAACAAAATTGATTGTCTATGTGTCTAGTTTTTATGATTGACTTTAAATATTCTGGAGGTAGTACTGAACCTCATGCTTCAAAGCTGAAACAATTTTGATCTTGAACATCTGGATGAGACCCGAGTTGTATATTTAAGGATTGTAACATTAACCCATGTTCCTCCTTTTTGTAGGATTCTTATGCCTTCCATTAAGGCACATAGAGTTGGGTGCTTAGTGTAGACTACAGAGTTTAACTCTGGTGGGAGCATATCTGAAAAATACAGTTCAATACCTCTCTCTTTTGAGTTTTAGTCTATGCACAGTCAAATGTATACAAGATAAGCCTCTTTTTTCAAATAAGGAAACTTACTTGCTTGAAGAACTTTAAAGTGTTTGACTGTATTCTTTGGGTGTATCATATGAAACACTTCACACCAGTAAAAACGGGTTCAGAAACTTCTATACTTGTCACATAAATCTTTTAATAGCAAGATCTTTAAAAGGCAACTGTTAGCAAAGGCATAGCACAAACGTACAAAGGATGTGAGAGTAGTGGTTTTGTGTTGTCTTTCTGTAGAACTATAATTAAATGGTATCTAAGTATTTTAATATTTATATGGTCTCTCAGTCTGTTTTGTGTGCAGCTGTTTTGCCAAGAAATTAGAATTAATTAAAACCTGCAAGTATATAAAAGGTCTGTGACAGGGAACTTTTATGATGAAGAAGTACAGTTCACCAAGAAGCTTTTCCTCATCTTTGCTTCGTATCTTCTGTATCTGTTTTGATTTGTGTAAATTTTAGGGGTCAACCATGACTGAGTAAATGCCATCTGTTAACTCTGTAACATGCATATAATGTTTTGGCTTTTTTTTTTTTTTTTTTTTAAGTGAATGAATTTTTAGTGTCAGAAGGCCCTGTCCTGCTGGATATGCGTATTAAGCACCTAATGAAAACAAAGCAATTAACGCAAGCTACTGCCCTGGCAAAACTGTGCTCTGACCATCCAGAAATCAGTGCAAAAGGCAATTTCAAACAAACCTACCTGGTCTGTCTTTGTTCAGGATCACCAAATGAAAAGCTAATGGAAGAAGTAAGTAAATAATGAAGAATTTTTTTTCTTAGGCCTTTTTCTTTAATGATAGTAAAGTCACTAATCATAAGCTGGTGTTCTGTAGAAAAGGTTTTTCTTTTAAAATATGATCTAAAATATTTTTGGTATTCTTTTTTTTCATTCAAGTCACTTTTAAGCTGAGTAGTAATGACTCAAAACACTGATCAAAGTGTATTATTACGTCATTAGTAGGCATTTTCTGGCTGTGCCACAACTTTGTGTTTGGTTTTGCATGAAGTATTTTAAAACTCTGCCTCAAATCTCATTAGTAAAGTGAAGTTAATAATTTTCCACTCTTATTTCTTTAACTATATTGCTTTTTGTATATACCTAGTACATAGAATGCGGCCCTTTAGATGCTACTTGCACTTCAGAGAATAAATAAATAGTTCAGAGAATGTAACTTAACCCAAATGCCTGGGTGCAGCTGAAGGTGAAATCAGATATTTGATCTGGTTTGTAATATAAAATCCTTCTAATTTAAATACAGAAGTCAGAGAGGAGATGACAGCTTTGCTCTTTTGTATTCTTTCAGGTGGTGTTTTAATTTCTCATCCCACTCCAAAGTTTTAGCTGAGCTTCTTTCCTTCTTGAAGGAAAACTAACTGTAAATGTCACTTTTGTTGTCTGCCAGTGTCTCTCTGCTTTTTGTTGCTGTCTTCTTTTTATGTTATATAGTAAGCATACTGCAATTGAGCTTAAAGGGATAAGAGCTGTGCACTAATTAGAGCTTGAAAATTTTCCTACCCTAGATATAGACTAAATTCTACGATGACAGCTTCTCACCAAGCATGTTCTTCAGATACTCAGTAGAATTGGATCAGTCTTGCTCTCCCAGCTCTGGCTGCTGCAGACCCTGTCAGAACAGGCTCAGGAGGGCCTGTGACAGGGCTGTGCAGTCTTATCTTTGTTTGCTGGAGACACACAGTGGAACTTGGAATTTATGACCCTGCAAATAGGCTTCCTTCATTACTCGGCCCCAACACAGAATGGGCTCATTCTGTGAATGAATCGTGAATTCCCTGGACAAAAGGAATGGAATAACCTTGTTTCTTTGGATGCCATAACGTACAGATAAGTTCAGACTGGGTTATCAGAGAGAACCTAATTCAGGTATCTCTGATCTTTGGATTGCTTAGTTTGCAGCTTCAGCTGCAGGACTGTTTGCAGTATTGCTGACCATTTTGGAAAGATCACGTATTACCAAGAGAAGGCAGATAAGTTTTAACATGTCAAGGTGGACTTAAGAACTGAGAAGGACAGTCATTTTGTAGTGTGAGAACAGTAAGAAAATAGTAAAAAAAAAAAAGTAAAAAAACATATTACTGGTATGGAAATTTTTATATCCATTCAGAATAGGCAGGAAAGTAATATTTGAGCTCATTTTCAGCTTGGATTAGTCTAGTAGTTTCCTTCAATAATGTGAAGAAGTCAGACCTGCAATATGTGAAATGCTAGACTGACAAACTTGATGGCTGGACCTATACAAACTTTTGCTGGAAACAGGGTCCCTTAGGAAGTGTGAGAGGCTGGAAAGCTTTTTATGAAAAAAAGTTCCCTTTAAGCTTTTAATTGATAGTCCCTGTCTGAGATAGGGCACTGAGCAAAGCAGACCTTCAGTCTAAATTGCTATTACAGTTACAATTCCACGTTAAGAAGTGCAGTTTTCTTTAGAAGATGACTTTGAAGTTAATAAACCTCAAATGACATTCAGTGAAAGGCTGTTAGTATATTTACAAAGTGTCAATTTAGAGGTGTAAAAGTAAGTACTTGTGCTATTCAAAATTGTGGTCTGATTGCTGGATACCGTGGTGCCCAACCCAGCTGTGCTGCCGCCTCACCCAGAGTGCCAGACCAGCTGGGTGTTTGGGTGAGCACTTCTGTCTCTTGCTTTGGGTGGTCTTGTGATTTCTCAAGAGAGACTTCCAACAGTGCTGTTGTCATAGTCAAGCTATTCTTCAACTGCTGGTGTCAAAGAATAAATACCAGCATGTCCTGCCAGATGCACTAATTGATGTAATCAAACCAGTCTGCTGAGAATCAAATTAGACAGTAGTTGTTACAGCAAGTGCACTGATTCAGTGCTTGATACAGCTGTAGGAGTACTGGGCAACTGTGATTTTTCCTTTGATTTGCCACAAAGCTTAGTACTTCCATTGGTACTTGAACAAATAAATTATATTTTACTGACTGTAGTGTTCTTCTACAATAGTATTCAGGTGATCTGCTTCTTACTGTACAGCTTTCCTTTTCTTCATATCTTTAATTTTTTTAAAAGTACTAGAACATTCATGTTAAACCTCAGGTTCATTAAGCACCCAGCTTATTGTATTAAAGCCATAGTAGCATCAGTGACAAGTAAACTGAATTAAAATTTCAGGTAATTTTCTTTTTTGTGTTAAGCTGTAATTTAAAGTTATAAGTCTGCATATCCCTATTATCATATGTATGTAATATATATGAATAATTAATGTACTATAAAACTCTTAGGTGACTGGGAGACTAGATACAAATAAGTCATATGTCTAAGAAACAAGTTTATATTCACTTTAATAAAACAGTCTGGTGGCATAATGAGTTTTGACACTGTCTAGAAATGTACTGATTTGCTTTCAAGCTCATCTCTATCCAACTGTTTAATTAAAGTTCTGAATTACTGTCTTCTTGCAAAGGCTAATGTGACTGTATGTCTGAAAATGAAACCACTTTCTTAGTCTTCTTCTTCTCTTTCTTCCCTTCTAGATTGCAGAAGTAGATTGCAAAGATGCTCTAGAAATGATCTGTAACCTAGAATCTGATGGAGATGAAAAAAGTGCTCTGATTCTGTGTGCAGCATTTCTATCTCGCCAGCTGCAGCAAGGGGAGATGTACTGTGCCTGGTGAGTTTGAATCTTGTTTTCCATCTAAGAACAAAAACTTAGTCTGGGGAAGATACATAAGCCATAAGTTAACTTTCTTTAGCTAATAAAATCTGTGAGCTAAACAGGAGGAGATAAGACTCTTGGAAAGCTAAAAAAGGAAAGAAATGGATTTTGCAAGATAAGCATCCATTACAGGAATTTGAAGGCTGTACGTATGATGAGGCAAATACCAATAGCTGGTTAATAACTTTTCTGTAGAAATAAGAAATTTAATATTTGCAGGCAGCTGGTCAGCATTATGTCAGCATTTGATGTGTAAATACTGTTCCTTCTGTCCTGTAATAACACAGTGTTTCTTTTTCTAACAAACTCAGAAAGGAAGAAGCTCTTTACTACTGCTATAACCACAGTAATAAGGTAGATGAAGATACTTACTGTTTAGGGCTTGCTTTCATTAATGTGGGAACAAATAACTGGTCTTTGTTGGCAGATATTCGAGCTGTTAGTGTTTGAATTTCCTTCTGCTAACTAGCAAACCTGTACAATTCCTGAAGAATTTGCTTTGTTTGTGCATCTCTGTTTTATGTGCAGCAGGAGAGAACTGCTAATGCAGGATTTTGCTTTAAGAGATTCTGCTAAAGTTTTGGGGGGTTACAGCATTCCACAAGGTACTAGTACTCTTGGCTATTTGCACCTGAGGACGAATGAACAAGTGAGATAATGTAGATACCATGATACTTTTTGGCTTTGGGGGCTAATTTCTTGCTAAATCAGTCACATTCAGCTCTTAAAGCAGAGCAGCTTTAGAAAAAATGTATCTACCACAGAGAAAAGCCAATCTTCTATAGCTGTTTGTAATTACTAAGTGTTCAGAAGTGTACAGTTCCAGTCTGTGAATAGTAAACTACTGTGCAAGACTTTCTTTTTTTCAAGACCACATTGTGAGTAAATTATGTAGCATAAATTGTGGTAATACTGGTTTTATTCTTAACTGTCCTTCTGGAACTGAGTCATTGCCATAATTTCAAAATTTTAATACTTAATAGTGTGGGTATTTTAATAAAAACTTTTCTCTCTAAGATAAGGTGTGAATAAATTTCAGATTTTTTCCTTTCCCAAAGACAAAATGGAAACTGTTCTTAGCCTTGCATTTCTTGTGATCAGATTAGTGGTTGCATTGATGGCCCTGAAATATTGTTCTCTTGTTCTAGGGAACTGACTCTTTTCTGGAGTAAACTGCAGCAAAGGGTAGAGCCTTCTATTCAAGTGTATCTAGAGAGATGTCGTCAACTTTCTGTGTTAACTAAGACTGTTTATCACATTTTCTTCCTGATTAAAGTAATTAATTCAGAGGTAAGGATACTCCTGAAAGAATATTTTTGGCACTTTTAATGGAACTGTAATCAGGAAAATTTATGAAAGCTTCTTGGACATCCTGTCTTTCTGTGTAGCATCAGTTTTGGGGCAGTCCTGATTGGTTTTAGGAAAGGCCATAGCAGCTTCCTTCTGCAGGTAAATTATAAGTTGATTCATTTTGAATCATTAAAACTTTGGTACGTTATGGAAAAAAAGAGTGGGGTTAAACAGAAAAGCTGGATGCCACAACTGAGATGAAGAAAACACTAAAGGTGAGGTTATAGCCTCTAGGTTTGCCTGTGTCCTCTAAATGTGGTATTTTCTGTAAGCAGGCCCTAACATTCCTCGCCATTATTTTCCATATTTCAAAAATTACAGAAAATGGGAAGGACAAGCTTATGAAGAAAGGAAGTGAGGGTGTATATTAATATATAAGAAAAGGAAAATTACAGGAAGTTTAGAAAGAAAAAAAGAAACTGCACAAAAAAAACCCCAAACAACAACCCAAAACCTTTTGAATTGCCATTTAGGAATGCAGTTTATTTTGATAAATGAAATAATTGTAATTTGTGGGCTTAGGTCCAATGTTGTATTAAAACCCTGCTCATCTCTCTCGGCTAACCTTGTCATCTAATTTTCTTAGTTTCTTTAGTGGTTGCAATATTTAATATTGATAGCTAAATTGAGCTTTTACAAATATTTGTGTAAGTTGGGATATTAATTCTAAGCATAAAAATTCCTGTTTTCCTTTCTCAGTGTTCTTGTATAGCTAATCACAGACTTCTAAATTTAAAGGTTCCCCTTCCCCACTGAAAGATCTGAAATAGGATTGAAATTAGAGAGGGGGAGGAAAATAACTTTCACAGGGTCTTGTGATATTAAGATCTATGCCTGCTCCATGCCATATTGATTTTTCTCCAGTGAGCATTTGATCGTTTAATTGTTGGCAGAAATTGGGGACCATGAAGGTAGTAGACTTGCGCATTCATAAATGTGCTGGACGTTATTCTCGTGTATGCCACAGCCTCTCTTGTGCATCCCTGGCAGCATAAAGAGCTTGTAAAGTGGATGTAAATGTAAATGGTGTTGCCTTAGGGTATGAATGAGTAAAGACCACATGACCTTTAGAACACTGAAATGATGGAACATTTAACAAAACTTAACTGTACTTACTGCTTTCAGTTAGACTGAAGCCACGTGTTCAGTTGAGGTCAGTTGACTTTGAAGTGACATACTTAAAAAAATAATAATAACCTTTTACCTTAAGTGATTGCCAAATTATAGATCTTTCTGAAGATCATGTGTTTTTCTTTAACTGCAGCAATTTTTACTGTTTGAATTCTACCCAGTGTTAAGTTGATGTTTCATAGAAGCTGGTCTGAAATACCTGTGGCACAACTGACAGGCTTTATTCCAAGGAAAAGGCTCAATATTGCTTTAATATAAACCAAACACCCCTAACATACAGTCCCGAAGTCCTCAAACTAGATAGAACACGCAATTAATTTGTCTTTTAGTTGTGTATAAGTTTCCACATTTTTTTAGTAGCATGAAGACAAATTATGCAACTTAAGGAATAGCATCTGAAGACAATCGGTTATGTATCTTCAGGTAAAAAGTATTACTGTGAACCCCGGGTGCATTTTTTCTGATGCTTAGGATTGAATAATGATATCTTTTACTTAAAAGTATAGAAAGATAAGCTGACTTACTAAAATCAGTCTTGCTTTACAGATTGATGGTGCTGGACTTGCAACCTGCATTGAACTGTGTGTGAAAGCATTGCGCTTGGAATCCAGTGAAAATGCAGATGTCAAGATCTCTATTTGCAAGACTATATCCTGCTTGCTTCCAGATGATTTGGAGGTCAAACGTGCTTGTCAGCTGAGTGAATTTCTTCTGGAACCCACTGTGGATGCGTATTATGCTGTTGAAATGCTGTATAATCAGCCTGACCAGAAGTATGATGAAGAGAATCTTCCAATACCAAATTCTTTGCGCTGTGAGCTCTTACTTGTACTGAAAACTCAGTGGCCTTTTGATCCAGAGTTCTGGGACTGGAAAACTCTGAAGCGTCAGTGTCTGGCACTCATGGGAGAGGAGGCATCCATCGTGTCATCCATAGACGAACTAAATGATAGCGAAGTTTATGAGAAGGTTGAGGATGGCCAAGAAGATAGTAAAGAAACTTCTCTGAATGGGCTTGCTGGCATTGATGAGGCTACGAGCCTTCTTAGGGGTATCAGAGATGAAAAGCAGAAAAAGAGAGAAATCAAAAAACTCAGAGAGAGGGGGTTCATATCAGCTAGATTTAGGAACTGGCAAGCTTACATGCAGTATTGTGTGTTATGCGACAAGGAATTCCTAGGTCATAGAATAGTTAGACATGCACAAAAACATTATAAAGATGGAATTTACAGTTGCCCTATTTGTGCCCAAAATTTTAATTCTAAAGAAAACTTTGTTCCCCATGTAACTTTGCATGTGAAGAAATCTAGCAAAGAGAGATTGGCTGCTATGAAACCACTGAGGAGACTGGGAAGACCTCCTAAAATAGCAACTGCCAATGAGAATCAGAAAACTAATTCTGTAGCCAAACAGGAGCAACGACCCATCAAGAAGAACAGTCTCTATTCAACAGACTTCATTGTGTTTAATGATAACGATGGCTCGGATGATGAAAACGATGACAAAGATAAACCTTACATACCAGAGATCGTGCCAGTTCAAAAGCCACCCCCTGTTAATGAATTCACCTGCCCTGTAACGCTTTGTAAAAAAGGCTTTAAATATTTTAAAAATCTAATAGCACACGCAAAGGGCCATAAAGATAATGAAGAAGCTAAACGTTTTCTTGAAATGCAGAGCAAAAAAGTGATTTGCCAGTACTGTAGACGACATTTTGTAAGTGTTACTCACCTGAATGATCATTTACAAATGCACTGTGGCAGCAAGCCTTATATCTGCATACAGATGAAATGTAAGGCTGGCTTTAACAGTTACGCTGAGCTGCTGACCCATAGGAGAGAGCATCAAGTCTTCAGAGCTAAGTGTATGTTTCCCAAATGTGGCAGAGTGTTTTCTGAAGCCTATTTGCTCTATGATCATGAAGCACAGCACTATAATACCTATACCTGCAGAGTCACGGGCTGTGGGAAGGTGTACCGCTCACAGAACGAACTGGAAAAGCACGTTGAGGATCACAACAAGCAGCCTGAAAAAGAAGAGCAGCCTGAAGACCAAACTAATCAGCCTGATCTTAGTCAGCCTTCTAAAGCTAATGAAAGCACTGATGGAGTTGCAGTTAAAGAGGAATTGACATCTCCTCCAGCTGAAAACCAAAGTAGTTTCATTGAAGGAGAAAACGTCTGGACCCAAATCAAAGCAGAACCAGTAGGGAATGAAAGTGTAAATGCATCAGTGAGTGTACTGCAGCAAAGCAATTCCTTGTCTAATGCTGGTTCAGAGCAGTCTCCTATGGGTTCAGTGAAGACAGAAGAGACAGTTCCAGCAGGCAGCATTAAGCTGTCTGTTGTTAACCAGAAGATCCGAGATAACTTCGTAAAAAGAGGTAAATTGGCTGCTACTGCCAGTAAAGTAGATACTACTAAACCTGGAGTCCAGCAGTTGTGCCCATCAGTTGACTCTTGTCTTCCAGTTTTCCAAGAAAGAAAGGAAGAAGACTGTCTCAGTCAGACTCAGAATATTCAAACTGTTTCTGTGACCTCAGACACATTAAAACCAGAAGCCCTTGAATCAAAAAGCTTAGAAAGACAAGTGAGCATTGTAAATCCATTCAGCATGCAGAGTCAGACAGGATATCGAAACGGTGTACCCATTTCCAAACTTGAAATTGAAGACAGTATTAAAGCTGCAGCTAATCTATATAACCTGCCTTTAAAAACTTTAGAAAGTATTACGTTTATTCCATCACAGCCTAACATAAGTAGCTCTTTAGTTCCAGCTGTGTCACCAGCAGCCCCAGTTCAGAAATTTAATTGTCAGGTTGAAGGGTGTACTCGAACGTACAATTCATCGCAGAGCATTGGCAAACACATGAAGGCAGCACACCCTGATGAATATGCTGCTTTTAAAATGCAGCGTAGAAATAAGAAACCGCGAAAATCCAGCAATCTGCAAAATGTGCCGAATGATGGGAAGATTGTATATCTTATGCCATCACAAGTGGGCAATCCCAGTGGTGCTGCTTTTACTGCACAGAACAAATCAAATTTGAATCCCACCTGTTCCAGTCAAGTGCAACATGTCTCAAGTACTATTTTCCCAACCCACCTAGAAAATTTGGCAAATCCTATGTTGCCTACTGTGGAAAGTGTCATAAATCCAAATTTGTCTACTCGTATTAAAAGTGAGCCTGAGAGTGTTTTATGTTCACAAATGGAAAATTTGTCTGCTGCAACCTTACCTTCCCAGTTGGATGATCTGGCAAAAACAGTTATGCCTCTGAATATTGATGGTGGTTCAGATCCTTTTCTTCCTTTGCCTGCAGAAAATGGTCCAATGTCTCTCTTTCCTTCGTCAGCAGAGAATCCTCCAAATTCAGTCTTCTCACAACTGGAAAATAACACAAATAGCTTTTCTTTGCAACTAGAAGGAAACACTAGTTCTGCTTTCCCAAAAGAGGAAAGTGTTGATCAAATATTTCCCTCACGATTGAGTAATGAAAATAACTTCAGTGAAACCAGTTCTCAACATCCAGCTTCAGAAAAGGTGAAAAAAGATCGTGGCAGGGGCTCAAATGGGAAAGAAAGGAAGCCAAAACATAACAAGCGGGCAAAGTGGCCAGCAATAATTAGAGATGGCAAATTTATCTGTAGCAGGTGTTTCAGAGTTTTTACTAATCCTAGATCACTTGGTGGTCACTTATCTAAGAGGTCTTATTGTAAGCCTCTTGAAGGATCAGAAATTGCTCCAGAAGCTCTGCAGGCTAATGGACAATCTTTGCTTGCCAGTATGATTCTTTCTTCAAATTCATTAAACTTGCAGCAGCCCCAGGAGTCTGCTTTCAATCCAGAGAAGTGTTTTAAAGATCCATCGTTCCTCCAGTTACTTGCAGCTGAAAATCGTTCCACACTACAGACTATGTTTCCACGGGCTAGTGTGACTAACTTTAATACCAGCGGGAATGAGGAAGGTAATCAAATTATAAAACAAGCCTTGGAAACTGCAGGCATCCCAAGTACCTTTGATAACACAGAAGTACTTCCACGTGTGGTTACAACAAGTTGTGTCTCTGGTACAACTCAGATAAACGCAGCTGTTCTCCCCAGCTCGGCCGCGCCCCCCCTGCTGCAGACAGTCTGTAACCCCAGTACCCTGCTGACAGACCAAAACAGGACCCTCAATGCCAAAATTCCTCCGCTAAATGAATGCAAGAGTTTGCCTGGTTTTGCAACTGAGGACTTAATGCTAAAGACCATTGAAAATGGCGTGTGTCCTAGCTCGTATTCTAACACCGTTGCAGCAGTGCAAAACTTTGCAGGGAACAGTTCACGAGTTTCAGTTATAAGCAATCCCAAGAATTCGGGATCAAGCAACTTGAATAAGAAGGGAACCAGCTCTTCAAAGAGGAAGAGAAAAACACCTACACCCCTGCTTGTGCCCAATACGTCACAGAAAGTAGCAGTAAATAATGCAACAGTGATGGGACTTCTAACCAAAAGCACTGAAGGAAACATGCAAATGCAGGGAGAAAGTTTTCAGTCCAGCCTGCTGGCAAATTGTGGCTCTCAAGCGGTGGTGGAAAACCTCGCGCAGAAACTCAGTAATGTTGACAATCAGTTGTTCATGGCCAGTATCAAAGAGAATTTCAAAACAAATCTCGAGGCTCATACAGTTCTGCCCCCTTTAACAGTAAAAACTGAAAATGGGGATTCCCAAATGATGGCTGTAAATTCTTGTGTGCAGGCAAATTCAGAAGAACAGATTTCACAAGACAGTGTTATGCAGAACTTTGAAAAAACCCTGGAAATAATTAAAACTGCTATGAATTCACAGATGCTTGAGGTGAAAACTGAAATTCAGGATACTGTTGCTGCTTCAGGACAGAACTTGCAAGTAAGTAACACACAGCCTTCTTCAGAAAGTTCTGCACACAGTGTAAAACTACCCCCTTCTACACAGTTTGCTGTGCACACAGGGAACATTACTACTGCAAAGGGTAGCTCTGCTCAGTCTGAGACATCTCAAAAGGATGATACTCAAATATCAGAAATTTTGGAAGGCTTGCAAAAACTGAAGCTAGAAGATGAGTCTCTCATTCCCATCTCTGAGACTGTTCCTCAGTGTCCTCCAGCAGATAAGCTAGCACCAGCAGTTCCTGTTTTATCAATTGAAAACAAACCCCTCATCCAGCTATCTCCAGAGGCAAGTAACATTCAATTTAGTGATAGAGTTAATAAACCTTTTGTATGTCAGAATCCCGGCTGCAATTACAGTGCTATGACAAAAGATGCATTATTTAAACACTATGGCAAGATCCATCAGTACACTGCAGAAATGATACTCGAAATAAAGAAACATCAACTGAAGTATGCCCCATTCAAATGTGTTGTAGCTACCTGTCCAAAAACATTCACGAGAAACTCTAATCTCCGAGCACACTGTCAGCTTGTACATCATTTTACAACAGAGGAGATGGTAAAATTAAAAATTAAGAGGCCTTATGGCAGAAGATCTCAAAATGAAACTGTAAACACAGTCCCACAACCTGTTGAAATAAAAACTGTGCAGACACTAGTAATAGAAAACAAAACTGTAGCTCCATTGGTCAAAGAAACTCAGATAAAGGAAGTTGTAGAGCCTGTAAAAGTATTGGAAAAACTTCTACCAGAAAATAATATTCCTGAAAGACTGGAAAAACCTCCCCAGGTGGTTTCTGTTCCACTGGAGCAGCATAACGCAGCATCTTTTGATAGTACGCAGGAGCAAGCCAAAGTACGCAAGGTTAGGAAGCACAGGAAGGAGAAAGAGGAGAGGAATGGTAGGAAGCCCGTAACAAAATCTCTGGAGTTTCCCACTAGATACAGCCCTTACAGACCATACCGGTGCGTCCATCAGGGCTGCTTTGCAGCTTTCACAATACAACAAAACCTAATTCTTCATTACCAAGCTGTGCACAAATCAGACCTCCCTGCCTTCTCTGCTGAAGTGGAGGAGGACAATGAGCAAGGCAAAGAGGAACGCGAGGAGGTGGAAACCAAACCTGCTGTCAGAGAGTTCAGGTGTGAGGTGAGTGACTGCTCTCGCATCTTCCAGGAAGTTACCAGCTTGATACAGCATTATATGAAGCTTCATGACATGACCCCAGAGCAAATTGGAAACATGAAATCAGCCCCAGAGGTGGGAAGGTTTTTTTGTGACCAGTCTCAGTGTAAGTCTTCATTTACAGCGTATCTTAACTACGTTGTGCATCTTGAGACGGAACACAGTGTTAAGATAAAGCCAAACAAAGTAGAAGATGATGGCATGTTCAAGTGTGACTGTGAAGGCTGTGACCGTATTTATGCTACCAGGTCTAACCTCTTGAGGCATATTTTTAACAAACATAATGACAGGCATAAAGATCATCTAATAAGACCCAGGAGACTGACACCAGGCCAGGAAAACATTTCAAGCAAAGCAAATCAGGAGAAACCATTGAAGTCTAAACAGAGAGGACTCAAAAACAGATCGGGAAAAGAAGGCAACAGGCTGTCAGTGAAAACAAAACGAAAGAAAAACTTGAACTTGGAAAACAAAAACACGAAAGGCATACAGGTTCAGGAAAATAAGGCTTATTCACTGAAACGCGGCAAGTACGTATATTTAATAAAGGCCAGAAACGATGCCTTATCGGAATGTACAAGCAGGTTCATAACTCAGTATCCATGTATGATAAAGGGATGTTCATCTGTAGTCACAAGTGAAAGTAACATAATAAGGCATTATAAATGTCACAAGCTGTCCAAAGCATTTACTTCCCAACACAGGAATCTTCTTATTGTATCTAAAAAACACTCTGTCGCCCAAGTAAAGGAAGCCTCTTCTGAGCAAGAGGAACCTGATAAAAAAACTGATGTGAAAGAGCCTGAACCAAGTTTGGTAGCAAGCAATAATGATTCAAGCACAACTACCTTACCACAAAAGGAAACTGAAAAAGGTGAGAAGGATGAAGTGGATGAACTGACAGAACTATTCATTACTAAACTAATTAATGAGGATTGTTCAACTGCTGAAAATCAAGCAAAAATCTCTTCCAGTGTAAATAGTGACTTGCAGGAGACCAGCTCCTGCCCCTCAGAGAAGCAAAAATCAAACAACCTGAAAAGAGCAAATAAAGAAAAAAATGTATCTCAGAGTAAGAGAAAGAGAGCTGAGAAAACAGAGGAAGCACTGCCCAGTGACGTGAGTAGCCTACACAAGGAGGAAGAGACTGCTGTCGCCATTCAAACGGCCGAAGAGCAACCTGCGGCTTTTGACTGGAGCTCGTTCAAGCCAATGGGTTTTGAAGTGTCGTTCCTCAAGTTTCTTGAAGAATCTGCTGTGAAGCAAAAGAAAAACTCTGAAAGAGACTACCATAGCAGCGGAACCAAAAAAGGATCCCATTCGAACTCGCGGAAAGCCAGTGAGAAAGCCCCCGTAGCAAGTGATAACATCACTTGGTCATGTTCTGACACTGAAACTCTTGTACCATTTGCCAACCCATCACGGCTTCCATGTGGTGATAATGTAAAGATAGTGTTAGACAAGACTCTTAAGGACTGCACTGAGCGTGTGTTGAAGCAGCTTCAGGAAATGAAGCCTGTTGTCAGTTTGAGAAAGCTTGAAGGACGTTGGGAGGATAATCCAGAGGTTATAGCTGCAAAAGTAATTGTTCTGGGTACTGAGGAAGGGGAATCAAAATATTGAAAACCTAATGTGTTTAACCGTGACCTGTAATAGAATTTATTTTGAATAGGAAGCCATCAAGCATGCTAGTAACTGTGGAGCTCTTTTATTTTGAAGTGATTTAATCTAGCAAAAAACATGACATGAGTCATGTAAATGTCTTATTTGTTTTTTATCCCTATGGGACTTGAAGAACAGAGTAATTGCTTCAGTTTTGTAAATACTTGATCAAGACCTCAACTTTCTATCAGATTGTCCTTTCCATGAACTAAATCTTTGTGAGTTGTCTGTGATTGGTATCTTTCACCAGGTTACTTCTCATGTATAACAGTTTTTCTTTATTTGTAGATACATTTTTTTGTATATATTTATTATTGTAAATCATTTGCTGCCACCAGCAGTCTGTAAGTCTAAACTATTAAATGACACATTTATATTCGGAATTTTAATTTGTAACTAAGTGAGCAAGTTTTTAAAACTGTCCTTTAATCATTTTAAATTAAGAACTTTTAAACTTAAAGCTAGCTAAGTCTGCCATATCCAGTTTATTTTGCATAAAACATTTATTTACAGAAGAAAAGCTGGATAAGATCACATTTCATAGGTTAAACATACTGACACACTCTCATTTTTGTAAATTTTAACATCCAGTATCTATGGATGATATTCATATGTAGTTAACACATAAATATAATAGTTTTCTTATAGCTACATTTTTCATTGCTTTTAATTGGATACAAAGCATTTATGATTCCATAATAAAAATGGAAATGTGAATAAAAATAGTTTGCTACATCAAAGATTTAAAACAATATTTGGTATTAAAGAATCCATTGTGAATGTGATAGAAAATTAGTAGTGTGGAGCAGTGTATATATTTGAGGTGGTGATTTGTGAAGTAGCCCAGTATTGCCTTAAATAAAAACACATTTCATTTCTTGTTTTATACATGTGATCTTATAAAGGTTATTTTTGTTTCTGTAACTTAGATTGGTGTATAGTTTAATTTTTGTTAAAAAAACAAAACAAAACAAAAAAACTTCAGAAACCGTTTTTGTAAATAGTGGGTTTATAAAACAGATGGTTTATTTTGATAATACCAGTTTGGTATCTATCTATAAAATACACGAGTCCTTATGCCATACCATTAAAAACTAAATAAACAAGGCACTTTCTGAAAGGGAAGTGAGATTGTGATCTTACAGCTAAACTCGGTGGTCGTGCTCTGTTGGTGGCATAGGCTCCCTTTGCACTCCTCTGCCTCTTGCTGACTGTACGTGGCACCACTCTCACAACCTCTTTTCCACACTGGAATGAGCCTCAGAAGCGGTGCTGCTTGTAGTGCCCGGGATTGGAGCAATTCCTCTGTATGCTGCTAACTGAAATGACAGGTATCCCGTTTGCTGAGTAACCAAAAGTGTGAATGCATTGGTGGAGGCTGTCAGTACCCAGGAATCTTCAGTGTTGGTTTTCATGCGTGGTTATGTTTGACTCAGCCAGCTGGATTGTGTGGTACCAAAAACTTTTCTTGGATTATTCTCGTTACTGGATGTGACCTACCTTCAGTAATATAAAACAGTCTTTATCTTGGGTGAGATTGGCTTGATTTTTTTTTTTCTATAAACTTGTCTTGCTGTGTAAAGCTTTGCATTAAATGCTACACTTGATTGCTCGTAAGCTATTCACCTGGAATCTCTGACAGTTTTCCTGAATATCAGTGCAGAGGGCACCTTCCTACAACCAAATGAAGTGACTTGTTGTGAGAGTGAGGATTATGTGTGAAACAGCGGAAAGGCAACAGCATTTCACCTCGGGCACCGCCCTTGGTTTGCTACATGGTGCTAAATTGCTTACCTTCGCAGAAAGCCTGTGCTTCCATTTGAACAGAGCCCGTCGGCTCCTCTCACTTTCCATCCCTCCCAAGTGACTAAACTCATAATTATGCCACGTTAGTAAATCAAAGGTGCAGTCTGAGAATGATAAAACCAAAACAAACCCTTGCATTTTGACTCTAGGAGTGATCATTTTAATCATTACAAGTACACAGTGCCATGTTCTACCTGCTGGAGGCCACTGGTCCCCCTGGATGGAGCTGCTGTTGGATACCAGCCACGGTGACTGTAGAGGGAACTTCTGCAAGGGAGAAGAGGGCAGAGATCCTCTGGAGAGGATCCACAAAGATCGCCTGAATTCTCTTGTTTTCAGCTGTACCTAACCACTGCAGTCCCTGTCAACAGACCTCGCAACTGTTAAGTGTTTAGAAGAATATTTGTGTTGTGTAAGTTGAATAGTTTCAACAGTCCGGATGACTGATACTGTATCATTTGCAGTTCTTGGACTGAGAATAGCATACAACCATTTAGCTACACAGTGCTATACTAGAATGCTATTTAAAAAAAGAGAAAAGGATAAGAAATCCAGTGTCATAAATATCCAGGAAGTAATTTCTGATTTGGATTTGAATTTCTGAGAATAAAATATTTAATGCTGTCTCATCCTAATCAATCCAATTAAAGCAGGTGCTCTACCCATATAATTGGTACCCTCCATGGCACACTCCCTTTTAGGTGGTTACTGACAGCCTGTCCAACAGGTAAGCTAGTATGGGGTTTGTTATTTCCTCTTTAAAAAACAAACAAAAGTATTTTTAACTTAAAATGGGGTACCAAAGACAGGGTCTGATTTTAAATGTCACAGACTGCAGAGGGCAGTCTGGTTTGTGAAGCCACCTACAAAAACTCCCAGGAAATAAATTTGGTGTTTGCATTTAGATGTTTTACCTTGGGTGATACAGAAAACCTCCCACCCTAGCAGTCATAGTATGCCTGGACGGGCAGCTTCTCTGGGGCCTGGAGCCACACTCCTGTCCTTGGGGTGGGATGGGGCTCTGAGGTGGCTGGGCCCAGCTGTACCAGCAGCACTTGAGCCTGCGGGGTGTCCCAGAGGTGCTGTTGGCCCCGCTGCCCAGTCCTTTTCTGTCTTCTGCCTTTTCTTTCTCCTTCCTCTGTCTCCACTTTCCAGAATTGTCACCCATTAACTGTGAGCACTTTCTTTTAAGCCCCTTGTTGCCATCAGGAATGTGCTGACTAAAGCAGCAGTTGTTGCTGATGGGGAAGCAACCAAATTGAGGAGTCTGTCTGGATGCAGAGTACGGACTACTTTGTGATAAACAGATGCCTTTAAATTGACATCCCTGTCAGCCTCCCTGATGGATAGCTACATTTTTAAAGAAATTGCTATTATCTGAGCGCTAATTCAGTGTAAGTAAGAGTAGTGAGTTTGTCCCCACATGTTTCAGGGTTGTCCTTGGCAGGATGGGGGGGCTGTGGATTCTAGAGGATTACACTGGGACATTTGGTCTATGGCTGTTGGAAAGAAAGTGAGCAATGCTTGTACAAATAACACTGGAATCAGTTGTTGGGTCAGGCGAGGGAAAGTAGTTGCCTAATTGTTGCAATTAGTTTCTGTGCCAAAGAATTGGTTGGGGCTCCCACCTGTGTGCAGAGGAGGGAGGGACAGGCTGCGCTGGGGTTTAGGTCCCTGAGCTGGAGAAGCTCCTGCTCATGCCTTGCTCAGCCCTGCCTGGAGCCTTAGTATGGAGATGATACAATTAAAGGGTGGGAAATGGGGCCACTGGTACTGGAGAAGGGAGTAGAAACTATCAGCAAATAGGGAAATATTTTGTCTGTGTCTTTTTTCAAACCTCTTCTGTCCCAGGGCAAGAACCTTACTTGGGTTTTAAAGAAAATGAGAGTCTATGTAAGACACGGATCTTTTGATGTTTGCAGGGATGTTTTGGAATAAGAATGAGGTAAATATTTTTGTATGAATGTGCATGCGGTGATCATGCTCTTTCTCCATTACAGTATGGGCTCAGATCAGCTTCCTATCAATTGCTTAAATCCTTGCTGGACATAGCACTTGAGTTCAATTCTTTTAAATGTTGTCTGAGTGACTCAGAAGTTTAGGGACCAAACCTGTAAACTCATTTGAACCAAAAATGTAACAGCAAATGCCTTCAGGGGTGCGTGGATGAGTGAAACTTAAACTGGAGAACAAAGGCATATAAAAGCAGGGAAAAGGAAGGAGCCAGTAAAAGACCAAATGGGTTGCCAAGAGCAAGGGTTCAGAAAGCAGATGAATTTATTTCTGTTCTCTCAGGTTAAGTGATGCTCATTTCCTTTTCATTAGTGGCCCTGCCAAACACCCAAATTTTGGAGCACATGACGTGAAGGCTACTTGGTGATTTGCTGCGAGTGAGTCGGGTTACGTGGAGTTGGTCCATAATAATTTTTCAGAATATTTCTCATGTAAGGTACTGGCTTTGTCAAAACTGAAGTATCCTCCAAGACTCAAAATGTTGATTTTGGAATTTATTTATCATTTCTTGGCTGTTGGAAGATAGAATTAAAAATAAAACTTTGAATATACATTCCAAAGAATTAGAGTTTTTGTTTGATGGGAAAATTTTTGGTCTAAGTGGTAATCTCTGACCAGCCACAGAGCTTTAGGGGGTGCTCGAAAACCCTTCAAGCTCTGACTTAATATACTTTTTTATTAGAGAGCATCTAATGCACTAATTTTATCAGAAACCTGTGTTTGCTAAACTGTGTTTGCTTCTCTTCATTTTCTCTCAAATAAACCTTACTTTAAAAACAATGAATAAATATTTTTTCATTAATGTTCTCTTAAAAAATCTGTCCTCAGTTATTAAACCCCAGCTATTTCAGAAGAATTTTCTTCTTTGAGAGTGTTGCCCTTGTCTTATTAAAATGATGCATGAGGGTCCACATGGGCCAAGATAATTTTGGGGTTTGTTCTCAGTTACTTAAGCTATGGCAGTCGCAGTTTCACAGGGTTCATGGGCAGTGGTTTTGCTTCATGCACTCTTTGGTGGGTTTTGTCCAGTAGCTGCAAAAGACTTTCTAACTGCATTTCTGCCATGAGCCACATTCCGTGTATGTAGAGGTTTAACAGAAAATGTTCTGAATTGTATAAAGCACCTTGTCTCTATATAGGCACTGATGCAGCATCACTCAAGATCTAAAACTAACTGGCTGCAAGCTGGTACCTGAGGGACTGCTGTTGCTGGTAAATTCAGCAGCAGCAAATGTCGTTCCATATTTTATAAAAGTATGTTTATTTTAGGGAAAAAAAACCCCTACCTTGAAAATCACCATCATAAGTTCATAGCTTGTTCATTAGTTGCTAAAGTTCTCTCTGTAACTGCTACTTATAAATGTTATGCTTTGTAATCAAAGCTGAGGGGCCAGAGGGGGCCTGAGTGAAAAAAAAATAGTTAACCTGCTTTTGCTACTGTTTCTTCCTCCTTATTGTGGTATGAACAATAAAATTAGTTCAGCATTCAGGCAGCTCCACTTCAGTTGGTGTTTTTCTCTAAACAGTGCATTTTGATAAGGCTCAGTACCAGATGTATGTCCAAAGGTCTTTCATTCCAGCAACAGAAAGAGAACACTACCCTGAAGGAAGTTTTTTAAGGCACTATTTCCATTATCTTAGAAGCCTAGGTTCAGCAGAAGACACGTCTTAGCTAATTTCTGTCCCTTTCCTGTTAGCCCAGACAACGTAACAAAGAGCAGTGTGTGGTGTTTAGGAGATACTTTGAAATTTGGGAGGAGAGAATAGATGATTCCTTTTTACTTTATTTCTACTGGAGGCTTTTCATATTTTTAGATTTCCCATGTTCTTCTACAGCAGAGCAATCTACTGAAGGAGTAGCATATTTTCAGCCTTACTAAAAGGACCAGATTCTAGGCTACTTAATACTAGGGACTACTGGGTACTGTTCTCCCATATTCTGCAGTCTGCATTTCCCTATTCAGATCCAAGGAAGTGGGAATGATCTGTTCACTTAAATGCCACTACCGCAGAGCGGAAGACAAGTCTAATGACATGGGAGCTGCTTGGTGCAGGTGAGCAGGAGTTAACTCTATACCCTGATACATGTTGCTTGCACAAGTTGAGCAAGTGCCTTTCTTAAAGGGTGCTTTTTGATGATTAATACCCTAACAACTGTAAGGGCTCAAATAATTCCAGAAGGAGGTGCTCCACAAACAGCTGAATAACCAAATGTCTTTATCACATGGGCTAAACTAGATGTGTATTCTTTTTTCCTTTTTTGAGATGTTTTATAGTACTCCAGTGGAATGGACTCGTGACTATCCAGCTCGCTCCAAGGCACCAGCAATCACTCCATGCCAGCACTTTTCCATTACCATTTCAGCATTTACCAGATCTGATCCACCCACCTGACAAATGCTGTACACCCCCTTGCTGTTCACCTTAATCAATCCCAGGTTCTTCCTATCTCTGCATATAAAAAGCCTCTTTTTGCTTGTACCAAAGCAATTCTGTGTAATATTCAGTACACAACTGTTTGAGCAATTGTTTCTGCATGATTTATCATAAGCCTGTGTTTATATTAAAGCTTCATGGAATTCTCAGACTTCTACATTTCTTGTTTCAACATGAAAAGGTCTCAGTGATTCTGTGTACAACATACATAATGTAACTGAATTTATCAGCTCAAGTAATGGGGAACTAATAGAGAAACAGCATTTCCTATGTAACTATCCTTTCAGTTCTGCAAAGCACTGATTGGAAAAGCAATTTGTCAAAAACAGCTTGTGTAATGGGAGGGTGGTCTCCAGCCTTCTTTCAAGTCAGCGGGGAATGTTTTTCATGTTCATCTTGCATATTCAGAGGCAAAGAGGATGAGCTGTTGCGGAATTGTCCTGCAGCTGCTGCTCTGTTGTACCTGATGAGTTCTGATTCACAGCAATGGCTTTTTGAGCCTTGGTGTTTCTTCATGTGTCTCTTCAGGTAACATTTTATGGAGTATTTGAAAATCAGATAACTCAGTTCACTCAGATTTAATACGATGCACAGGCATGAAGTTGCCACCAGAAAATAGAGGAAAATCATCTTCTCTGTAGGTTTGGAAATATAACAGTCTACAGTATTGGGACATGGTTTTATGTCACATTTTACAAGATGTGGTATTTTGAATCCATTGTACAATTTATAAAACAGAACAAGAAAAACTATTTCAAGTCCTGTTTTTAAAATGAGGCTGATTAGGTAAGTGTACAGCAATCCACCATCTATCTTTCCTGGATTTCTGTAAAGTTTCTGGTTGTGCTGTTTCTCTCTGTTCTCTCTGTAAGCAACGTGAAAAACAACCAAGAGCGAAGGGGTGGAGACCATGATTAATTGCAAAGCCCAAAGTCTGATGTGAGAGACAGGGAAAAAATGGTCAAAGCAGACATTTTCACAACCAGGCTGCTTGATATTGCACTCAAATTCATCATGTTCATGTTTCCAGATGTTTTCTGCAGCAGCAACATAAACCAGTAAGCGGAACATGAACACAACAGCTACCCAAATTCTTCCAATTCCTGTCGAGTATTTATTCACTCCGCTCAGCAGATCACGTAGGAACACCCAGCTCATTCTTCTCTTCAGGGAAAGAAGGAAATGCTATATCAAAGAAACACAAGATCAGAGAGATGCTTCCTCTTGGGTGAAGACAAATTAGACATTCATTCAACATGAAATACAACCAGTAGCTGAAACAATTTAAAATTATTAACCATTTAGAAGTAATTTAATATTATTAAGCATTTAAATAAGAACAAGCTGTTCTTATTTCTGATAATTTAATAATTCTGATACATTCTGAGCCTATTGAACAAAATTTATTTGCTGTTTAAATACATTTTGTCAATCAGGCTGAAGTCTAATCATTCTGTTAAGCTGTCCTCTGTGAGAAACATGCCTGTTCTCCCTGAGGGTCTTCTGACGGTCAGGTAGGGCTTTCTCTTGCAAGTTCAGGCTGACACTACCACTGAAGTACACTCAGCTTAGCCCTATTAGTTATGCAAATACTACACACAGTCAAGTCAGATTTCACTTTCAAATTTATGCATAGGAGCCAAGTGTCCCATAATAAGTTGACTACAAAAATGCAAATTGATTTCTTTTTGTCTGTGTTCTAACTTTTGGGTAAACTTGTGCAATACTTTAAATCTTTTCCTGCTTCACTGGATTTTATTTGTTGTATTTCTTATCATTATTCCAAAATACGTGTGTGTGTGTTACAGTTTCTTATCCGCATAAGTCTTCCCCTGTCCTAACTCTGGAGCACTTCTTTTGGAAGAGGTGCCTAAGGAGCCACTGCAGTGAGACTCTGGTCAGAGTCAAAAGACCTGAGGTATCCACCAAGAGTATGCAGTCACCTTTGCACCTGGCCCCATCTCCAGGTCTGAGCGGGGATTTGAGGGTATCAAGCTCCTTTGTTCTGTCAGAGCAAAAAGTGGATGTATGCCCAGAACACAGAGTGGCTGGGAGACATGAGGTGAGGAGGAAAATCAGAAGTTTCCAGATCTTTGTGTTCTGTCATTTAATGACCTTATCCCATTTTCTGCTTCTGCAAGCTCTGCCTGCCAGGACAGAAAATGCACCCCTCTGTGGCTGCAGTGGCACACACAAATCCCACTGACACTGCTGTAGCTGCAGGTACTGCTGATGTAATGAACAAGTGTTCATCTACTGGCAAGTTTGAGTAGTAATCAGGCCTCAGCATCACAAAGCTTCATGGAAAAGGTTTTTACGCATTGGAATGGGCTGAGCAGGGAGGTGGTGGAATCACCATCCCTCAAGGTGTTCAAGAAACGACTGGATGGGGCACTTGGCGCCATGGTCTAGTTGACAAGGTGGACATTGGTCAAAGGCTGGACTCGATCTTGGAGGTCTTTTTCGACCTAAATGATTCTGTGGTCCTGTAAAGCTCAACACAGATGGGAAGCTCAGTACTTCTTTTGCTGTCCCTCAGTTCTGCAGCCCTTCATGACCTCTGCCTATGGCCGACTTCTGCTGGGAAGCAAGGTTATTTGGATATTCCTGCACTGCTACCATTAGAGCTGAACACTAGCTTGAGGAGCTGAGGGACAGCTGCAGAAATTAATATATTCCTGATTTATATTGCAAAGAATGGTTGCCAAGCTACTCCTTTATGCTGCAGATAAAAAAGATAACAGGGAAATATCAGCTTGTATCCTTTCAGACATATGCTGCTATGCTTTTAAATGTTTGGCAGGGTGGCTACTTTTTCATTAAAGAGCTATTCCTGTCTTCCACGTCTGCAAACAGAGTTCAAGCAGAGGTTTAAATCAAACTTTTGAAGACATGAGCTTCAGGGCTTTAAGGCTTTCTAAATAAGTAACACACAGTCACAACAGTCTCAAAGGAGCTGAACAGCAAAGATAGCTCTATGAAGATAGTACTGTGTAATAAATTACAGCCAAGGAAACAAGGCATTCACTGAGCAAGAGTGAATGTTAGAATGTGTGTGTGCATCTTGTGGATGAGCTATCCTCCAGAGATTTGAGGGAAAACCTCAAGAGGCCTCTCCTAAGGCTTTAAGTTGTGCACAAGGACTGTTGGAGAGAATTCTGAATTTTGTTATTCCATGGAAAACAAGTACTGCTGCAAGGGCGTTTTTGCTGATGACTGCTATAACTGCACCATCCCTTCCTAATGTAAAAAGCCTGATGTCACCTATCAATCAATGGTTGGAGTTACACCAGTTCTGAGCTTCCAGGTGAACAGAAATTAAATGTATGCTGGGTCACCAGCAAAGCACAAAAATCAGTGGGAATGAACACTGGTGGAAATCAGGCCATGGTTATACCTAAATATAGATTGAGAAATTTACCTTGAGGTCTCTTTTTCCCAAAGCTGAACTGCTATTTCCTTAACTGAGCAGCAAGAGGAATTAGAAAAGAACAACTTTACACTTTCTTTGCCAATCCCACATTAAGAAGAGCAGTATGAAGGAGAAAAACAAGTCCTGACCAAAGAAAATAGGGATCAAGAATTTGACTAAAATCTCCCAACAGATTCTGAGCAAGGGGCAAATTCTAACCAGCCGGAAGATTGGATGGATGAAATTCCTGCAAAGCTAATTTGAAAGAGAACAACACATTCTGCTACCTGGATGTTTAGTAATGAGGCATCAGGGATTCCACAGAACTGAAAATGGTTCCTGGTCTGTGAGCTCTGTTGAAGAGAAACTGAAATTTATTAAAGGACTGCAGTCAGATCTTATGGCTAGCAGTGCTTCTGCAGCCAGAGGTCTGCAGAACTTTGGTTATATTTTTTCTACTTGCAGCCTTTACTTGATAATGAGAAATGGTTGTAGTGAACAACCTTCAGCTTCAAACCTAAAGGGCCACAGAGCCTGTTTTGTAGTATTGTTTGGGTTGTAACCAGCACAGCTCCCCTGTTCAAAGGAGCTGCAAACGTGCTTTGGAAAGGTTATGTTTGCTTTATGCACCACTGTTGCTATAGATGTGGATGTTAACTGATGCTTTTGTATCCTTTGAATATACAATTAATTCACTGGAGCATTGCAAAGAATATATGGAATGGAAAAAATAAAACGGACTTCAAAGACAAGGAGTTGCTCAACAGGTACACAAGAGAAAATTGAGTTCATGTGACAGCACAGGCACAGACTGATGAGTCAAGTTAGCTGAGGCTAGAGAAGACAAACACATTAAGTGGGCTGTATGACTTCAGATCAAGGTGAGGATTCAGGCAACTAAAAAAAAAGAAATCATCTAGTGAGCACATGGCTGGGCAGTAGGAAAAATATGGCAGTGGTATGAGGTTTTGTAACACTTGAAGAAGTGGCAGTACACACAGCAGCAGAGGCTGAGTAGTGTCAGGGCATGATGCTTTAGCAAAATTATATTCTGGCTAACCTAAGGACAAGAGAGGAAAAGTGTGATCCAAATCCTTGTAGCCAAGGAGAGATTTCAGCCTTAGCATCTGGAGGAGGTTCATTTTGTGCAGAAAGAAACAAAGGGAGTCAAGAAGGGAAGCTGGCTAAAGAAATTGAGTAGATTGTGGGAAATGTAGATGATATCAATTTGTGTCAGGGTAATATCCAATGTTGAGGCTAAAAATGAAATTACTCAAAATTTTAAAAAAGTTACAAAAGCGTTAAAGGGGGATCTCTTTGGCACTGTGGACATAAAGACCACAAAAGAGACTTCGCCTCTACTGGAAATTACAAAGAAGGCATTAGAGAGTCTTAAACAATAGAAGATGGATTATTTGCACCAAGTGCTCAAGGAAACATTGAATGGAGCAAGAAGTGAAAAGCAGGGATTTGAGGTGAGATTTACTTCAGCCCTCTGCTCAATACACACATGCACACCCCAGTGTGAACAAAAGCTGAAGCTGAGAAATATGTTGATCTGTTTTTCTCATTTCTAGCTGAAGCACAAGTGATAAGCATGAAAACAAAATCTGCCAGTCAGGAAATAGAGCAAGTAATCTCTTCCTCATCACATACATCATTTATTCCCTAGTGGGATTTAAACACCCCCCACCAACATACATGTACCCTTTGTCCTGCTCATGAGGGGCACAAATGACCAGAAGAGGCTTCCCACCCCCTGTTTCCCTCACATGTATCAGTGACTTGGTTTTCCCTCTTGGGGCTGGGCACGTGTTCTGCTGAGCAAACAGAGTAACCTGAATGCACCATTAACTTCTGAGTGCTGAATGTACTTTATTGAGTAAAGTGTTTGAATAATGCTATTGTTGTCGAAAATATTCATCAAATATTCATTTCTGTCATTCACTGACGCCTACAGGAGAATGGCTAATGTGCACTGAGTAATGCATCCGTTGAAAAACACAGTGCTCAGAGAATTACTTCACCTAGATTTCAATCAGCTCTGCTAATTTAATTACTTTAAAAGCAGAAAAGGTATTTTTGTGTGGAAGAAAAGGGTGGGGGGGAAGACAGTGGCAGGGAAGTAAGAAAATGCAAGAACAAACGGAGTAACTGGAGAGGAAGTGGGGAAGCATCCTAAGCGTTAGAGGCACAAAGAGGGCAGGCAACCTGGAGCTCAAAAAGCTGGCAAATTACAGGAAGAAGGCACAGTATTATGGGAAATGGAGATGGAACAGTGAGAAATAAGAGAAAGAACACAAGCCTCTGAACAGTGGCTCTATCAATTCTGTACAAGCAAGCTAAATTATCCTCACAGTTTGAGAGATGGAAGAATTCCTTTTTCTGATCTAAACATTGTTGTGGAGTATTTGCTGCACCTACAACTTATCCTTTTTTTTTTTAATAACAGGAAGAAGGAGAACCATAAGTAGTGGCAAAAATGATAAAGAAGAGAGCAGAAGTAGAAATCACAGTGCATACAGGATCATAAAAAAGCAGAGCTGGTGACAATCTTTAGAGTCCATTCTCTCCTCTTTTTTTTGTACTTTAATCAAAACATCACAGCACTTTTTTTTCCCCCCAAACACTAAGGATCCTCCCAGTGTTACGAGGAAAAGAAAAAACAAGTACTGGTACAACGGTTTCCATAAATAACCAAATAAATAATGAAGCCTAACTTCAGGTGTTCATTTAGTAACTGCATTTTCCCTTTATCTTTACTGTTTGTTAATATAAGGAGGTGTGAATCCATTTTATGGTTGCTGAGTCTGTTTCATGGACTGCCTACTGCTTCCTTACTGGCTACCAGAAGTGTGAGGTCCACAGACTGAGAAACACTGATTTGCTTTGTTCTCCGGCCCTAGAAAGGCTTAGTTGTGCAGAAACTGCTCCTGGAAGTTCAGTCTGTTCTTAAGTTGATGGAAGCTCCACTAGTCCCCTCAGCATGCTGCATCTATTCCAGTGCTCCGCTAGAGAAGAGGAGGGATCAGGAAACCTCCTGGGAACACCAAAGAACAGTATCACTTGATTCAAAGCCACATTACCAAGCTGCACGTGCACCAGCTGTTCAAACTGTTGCACATCTGCAATAGGAGCTGAAAATCTATTGCTACAAGTTACTAACCTTGCAATGACTTTGCTTCTTGTTCAACGGTGAGAGTGCCAAGGTGATCACCAGGTCCTTAGGAGAGAGTCAGCAAGAGAAAACAGAGGACATAAAAATTAACTTTACCTTATTCAGACAACTCACCTTGTTTATAAAATAAGTAAAGCTATAACATTAATGTAATATTACAATAATGTTATATAACATTAATGTTATATATCTATAATGAGTATTGACACTCGTTTTTTAAGGCTCTTCAAAAACAAGCCAGGTAGAGCCTGACAACCCATGAGCAAACACAGCCCTCCTGGGTCTGTGTCCTGGCCAAGTTATTCACTTCTGCCATGACCACTGCTAGTCACTGGTAGTGCAGCAGAGTCCATGGTTCTCAGGCTGATGTGAGCCAAAATTTCCCCACCTATTTCATACTTCAGATGCTTCCAGGAGAAGTGGAGGCCCCCAAAGGGCAGAGGTAAACATACTGGCAAAAGCTTGCTCTTGTCTCATGGGCAGACAAAAAGTAGACACTGTAGATGCTTTAGAATTACATTCATTGATATGAACCCTTCATTAACATGTAGTGGGAAAGGGCATCCTCTCCTACAAGCATTGTCAATCTAGACAAATATGTGCTGTCAAGGGGCAGATGTGGTTTATCCAGCATCACTCGGCACACCAGAGCCAGAGCTAAGACAAGAACCATGGTCTCTCATAGCCCAGTCCCTTGCTTTCACCTACCTTAGCCTACTGATTCTAACCTCTCACTGTTCTATGCCTATTATTAACTTTTAACTCCTTAGAGCAAGAAATAAGCCCTTTGGTCCATTGGGAGATAAACCTCTAATTACTGTGATATTAAAAGCAGAAATAAAATATACATGTGGTGTGTAAAAACATTAGCCTAGGTATTTATTTGTCAACCAACTACAGGAAGGAAAAGAAAACACTAGATGGAAGAGGGCTCAGCTGGTCATTTAGCACAATACTGGAGCTGGTTGATTTGGCTTTTACATCTGACTTTCACATGGGCTTCTGCAGTGGCTTGGGACAAATCTCCTTTCTTTCTGGGCTTCAGGATCTTAGTTGCCAAACATTCATTTCCCTGAAAATATAACTTCTAAACTACGGCAAAATCCTGTCTTCTTTTGTATTCAGGGAAACCACAAACACCACTTAAAAAAACAGCATCTGCTGAGTGTGATGCTTTGCCAGCTGCTAATTGCTGTGGTCTCTTCTCTGCAGCATGAATGGGTTTTGAGAGGGCAGAAACAGTTCACTGTGTTCTTTGTTACTTGGTAAACTGTGTAATTAAAAAAAAATTAAGCTCAGAAGTAGCCAAAATTACTTAATTTTTTTAAAGTCATGATATCCATATCTCGCCTACATGACTACGACTGCATTTCTCATCACCTTTGTGCCAAACAGACCCATGTCTCCCATACTCTCCTGATGTAAACAAAAAAACTCCCTCTGCAGCAAGTGGTCTTCAACATTAATAAGTATTTTTGCTCCATTCAGGCTACTGTTACTGTTGTAATGCATTAGTCTACTTGTAAAATAAAAAAAGAATTGACAAAGGCAAAAGATTTCCACTTGGATAAGTAATTGTCACTGGCCACATCACAGCTTTTAACTCTGTAATACTATAAAGTACTGCAATAGTGCAACAAAAAGAGGATTATGTCCATGGTTTATGTTGGCTAATGGGACACTTGCATGAGGCTACTATCAAGCTATTTAATATTAGAAAATCAACTTCTCATTCAGTGAAACTGTATTTTATAATAAGAAAATCTAACTTACCTGTGCCTCAGTGAATGATTATAGCTGGATCCCAGCTTTCTAGTGGAATTAACAATCAACAGTTCCTTTCTGAGAAAGGGAGTTACTGCTTCAAGCCTGGAAATTGGGAACTGCTTATCTCCTAGGTAATATAAACTAAATAGAGTGAAACCTGATCATCACTGCTGGCACACAGTTCAAACCAGAACCATAAAGCGTCTTGTATCATCAGAAAGATATGAGAAAACTGTGGCATTTATTTGAAGTCATAGGATTTATCCTCACCTTTTGAGCACTCATCGGCATCAGCTCAGATGCTGCTCTCTGTGTTTTCACAGTAGCACAGCCTGAAGACACATGTACTGTAAGCCTTAACTTGTACCCTGTTTGCTCTTTCACATTTTACATCAGATTTGCATTTTGTGTTCTCCTGGGCGAGTCAGCTGTCCACAAAACACACGTATTCTTTTAGTCACAGATGACTCCAAACAATGCATCACACAAATGCTCAAAAAAGCCTTTCTCTTAGAATTTTAAAATACAGCGGTTTTCCCAAGCAAGTAAAGCCTGGGGTTTTGTTATTGAAATGTATTTTGTTTACTGTACATGCGAATCAGCTCCCATACTGGCCTAGGCAGCTGAACCACTCCCCACCAGGAAGCCTATAACTTTACTTTTAATAACTAAGCAATGGAATAAGTGTTTATGTCCTGCCTTATGCATCTCATATCAGTGCTTTGGTGGCCATTTTTACCTATGGCTGTCCTGCTGAGTACCATTACAAAATAAGCAGAAAGACTGAACTCCTTGCCTCTTAAATGAATTCTTCACACTATAATTTATTCAGAGTATAATTTAATTAGCTCAAACTTACTGTGGCTTTTATCTGGGAATTACATGTGAATGTTTGGTAGTTTTACAGAGAGGCAGCTATCACATAGCCTTACACATGTGCCTGGATCTGCACCTTGGTACTGTCCCCAGAGAAGCTGATGCCTTCAGAGGGTGAGTGAAGGTGCCAGAGCTTGGAGCTGGTCTGCAAGTAATGCAAAGACAGCCAGATATCTGCTGGCATCTCATCACAGCGGAGAGCAGGCAGTCTAGGAGGTTGCTGGAGTGTGTGGAAGGTAACTCCCCGACACAGCTGGTAAGGGAGCCTGCCAGGGACGGTGCCCCGCTAGACCTGCTGTTTGCAGATGGAGAAGGGCTGGTGGGAGGTGTGGTGGTCAGTGGCCATCTTGGGTACAGCAACCACAAAATGCTAATTTCTGATCCTTGGTGAAGTAAGGGAGGGGGATCAGCAGAGCCTCTACCCTGAACTTCCAGAGAGTGGACTTCAGTCTGTTCAGGACACTGGTTCACAGAGTCCCTTGGGAAACAGCCCTTAAAAACAAAGGGATCCATGAAGGCTGGACATACTTTAAGAAGAAAATCTTAAAGGTCCAGGAGAAGGCCATTCCCATGTGCTGGAAGATGAGCTGGTGTGGAAGAAAACCAGCCTGACTGAAAAGGGAGCTTTGACTGAAACTCAGGAAAAAATAGAGAGTTTATGAGCTTTAGAAGAAGGGGCAGGCAACTCAGGAAGTGTACAAGGATGTCATTAGGTTATGAAGAGAGAAAATAAGAAAGGCAAAAGCTCAGCTAGGACTTGATCTGGCCACTGCTGTGAAAGATAATAAAAAGTGTTTTTACAAAAGAAAGGGCCAAGGAAAATATCCATCTTTTATTGGTTGTGGAGGGGAACACTGTAGCCAAGGACGAGGAGAAGGCTGTAGTACTTGATGCCTTCTTTGCTTAGTCTTCAATAGAAAGACCAGTGATCCTCAGGGCAACCAGCCCTCTGAGTTGGCAGACGGGGACAGGGAGCAGAGTAGACCCCCTGCACCCCAAGAGGAAGTAGCTGGTGGACTGCTGAGCCATTTAGGCCCTCATAGGTCTGTAGGACCAGATGGAATTCATCCGAGGGTAGTGAGGGAGCTGAAGAGCTTGCCAAGCCCCTCTCCATCATTTATCAGGAGGCCTGGCTAACCAGGGAGGTCCCAGGGGCATGGAGGTTGGCCAGTGTGACGCTCATCTACAAGAAGGGTTGGAAGGGGGATCCAGGAAACTACAGGCCAGTCAGCCTGATCTCAGTGCTGGAGAAGGTTATGGAACAGAACATTTTGAGTGCCATTATGCAGCATGGTACAGGACAACCAGGGGATCAGACCCAGACAGCCTTAGGTTAGGAAAGACTAACCTGCTCTCCTTTTATAACCATGTGACCCAGACAGTGGATGAGGGAAAGGCTGTGCATGTTGTGTACCTGGCCTTCAGCAAAGCCTTTGACTGTTTCCCATGGCATTCTCCTGGAGAAGCTGGCAGCCCATGGCTTGGACAGGCACACTCTCCAGGTTTAAAACTGGCTGAGTGTCCAGGTCCAGAGAATGGTGGTGAATGGTGCTGCATCCAGTTGGCATCCAGTCACTAGTGGTGTCCCCCAGGGATCAGTATCGGGACCAGCCCTGTTTAATATCTTTATTAATGATTTGAACAAGGGGATAGAATGCACCCTCAGTAAGATTGTGGATGACACTAAGTTGAGTGGGAGTGTTGATCTGCTTGAGGGTAGGAAGGATCTGCAGAGGGATCTGAACAAGCTGTATCAATGGGCTGAGGCAAATTTTATAAGGTTCAACAATCAACACTTCCATCCCTGGAAGTGTTCAAGAAATGACTGGACATGGCACTTAGTGCTATGGTTTAACTGGCATGGTGGTGTTCAGTCAAAGGTTGGGTTCACAGATCACAGAAACCAGAAGGGACCCACAAGGATCAAGTCCAACTCTTAAGTGGATGGCCCATACAGGGATTGAAGCCGCAGCCTCAGTGTTATCAGCACCATGCTCTAACCAGCTGAACTCATCTCAGGGTCAATGATCTGGAGGTTTTTTCTAACCTTAATGATTCTATTATTCTGCGTGGTGGTATTTACATATTAAAAGGCAACTGTAAAGTGCAGAAAATCTGAAGAGTTCCATATTGCTGTGTGTCGGAGTCCCTTACTACAAAGTTGTTCTGTTGAAACTGAAATTTCTACCCTCTGTAGACTTCTTAGGAGCTGTGTTCCCTGCCTGAGATTAGAAAGGGTGCCTACATTAGAAAGGATTTTAAGTTCTCACAGCTTAAACTGACTGGGAGTCCTGGTGTCAGAGGCAGGGGTTAGTCCTGGTCTGTGGTCCAGTTCCAACTGCCTTGCCAACTGCACTGCCCTGCTTACATTAGACTGTCTCACCCATCTGACTGAAAAACAAACTTTATTCCTTTTTCTTTTCTGGCAATGGACCAGGGAGCAAAATTGGCATACTCCAAGGATAAGCAATTATGACACTGCATGCAAAGAAGTCCAGAGCAATTACAAGTGAAAAGAAGTCTTCCCTTGCCCTTTCTTTTTGGAGATGCAGTCTTAGCTCAAATTTGTCTTTAAACCCCACTGTAAGCTATCTGGCTGTGTATTGTTGTAGCGAGAAAATTCAGGGCTGCACGTGTTTCTCTGCTCTTCCTTTGTAGTAGAAACCACCTTTTTCTTTCCAGAGGGGATGCTTTGAGTTTTGATATTCTGTTCCCAGTCAGAACCAATTTACCCGCTCAAAAATGAAAGTAGAACCAAACAAAGTGCCTCTTTCCTTCCATACTGAATTCAGTTGAAAAAGATTTATAAGCTTGATCAGTGTTTGAAGAATAACGATTGCTTTAATCTTTGCTGGAAAGCACGGCTGGGTGATTTGTTTGTCTCACAGAGACACGGCTGGCTAACAAGTATTATAGAAGACACACACATAATGTTATGAAACACAGAAGATTCGCACTAAGAGATTTTTGTTTTTAAAATACATATTGCCTGAAAACTGTTTGGGATTGTCAGTGGTAGGGTCCCAAACAGCGCATGCTGCTGTCTGAAAACAACTTTCTTTCAATGGCAACAACACAAAGGAGAAAAAGCTGCTGAAAATCAGCATAAGGACTCTTGAGACTGACATGAGCAGAGCAACAATCACACAGAAAATCCTCAATACCCTCAACGCCACCCTTGTCTAGCTGGTCTGTTTGTTTCTTATGCATTTATGTCCTTAATATGGCCATACTGTTTCACATTCCTCAGTGCAACAATGGTTACCCTCATAATTAGCTTCGAGCAAGGAGGAAAAAAGTACTTCTAATTACTAATTTTTGCTTTCCCTTCTCCCAGACTTGTTCAGCACAAAAAAAAAAAAGTCCCAGTTGTCAACTCCAATTAAAATATTGTGAAACTCATGGTGTCTAAAACATTTTAAAAATAATTTTAAAATGTGAACTTCACATTCACATATCAAAACTCTAACAAATATATGATGGTAGTTGCCCCTCTCACTACAAGTCATACCAGTGCTGAAATCCCACTGTAGATGCAAAACGAGTTTTTTCTGCCCACAACAGCTCTGTAACTGTGTCTCTAAAGCAAGGATAAGCTTATCAGTAGCTTGAGGCACCCTATCTTTATTCTGAAGACAATGCGAAGCTCTGTTCTTGCGCAGTACTTGAAAGCAGCAGGAGCTGTGAGGTCAGTCAGCAAAGGCAGGAGGCAGAGTGCTGCTCCCTGGACTGCACCAGGCTGGCTGTCGCATGCTAACCATGTCTGCGGGGCACAGCACCAGCTTTGCTCCATTCTCTATAGAGGCTCTTCTGCAGCTCAAATGATAAGGGCATGTGTGTCTCAAGAAAAGCAGAAATTGCTGTTAGGTTGTGAATGGCTATGGCACAAAGCACAATAGTGAATGCAGAATCCCAAAGGAATTAATTTAAACGGAAAATAAATCTCAGTAACAGCCTCAGGTTTAGAAAAGGAAGGGGGTTTTGTGTGATTTCTTTTCAGGAGAGATACTCAGATATTAAAAGGATGGGTGACTCAGAAATACCACAGATGTTTACTATTCTACACTTTATAGAGTCTCTCCTATAAAATATGCCAAACAACCTCATAAGCTGTAATGGGTTAAATGTTTCGACATCCTGTTGGGTCAGATGATAGCAACATAATATTCACATTAAAGATAAAATGCAACACTTTCCCACAGTCATAAAGCAAAACTAGAAACAGTAAGCAGTCCAAGCTTTTTACCACTGCACAGTTAATCTGGTTAGTTGGCACTTGTTTAACACATGCCAAGTACCAGCATTGACATCAAAGCCCAAGCCCATTTCTACATCCCTCTCTGCTTCTCTTTTTACATACAAAGCCTTATTACACAGTTATTCATATGGAGAATATTTTCTCTTCAGCCAGTGGTGTTCTTTGTACAGTGTAGGATCTTCCCCTGACATTGATGCCTGGGCCTTACCTGTCCGTTACAAGAAAGATGGGAAGTGCTAGAGAACTAGCAGCAACCTAACAATCCTTGCCACCAATATATTGCAAATGTGTTCTGGCATAAACCCATCCTACCACAATCTGGAAAATACTATCACGGCCCTGGCTGACTTTGGATCAGAAGTTTTATCTGCATGGATGGTGTAACTGCTGGGAGGGGGTGCATGTGCCAATAAGTGAGTGCACTTTCTCTGTGTGGTGATGTAATTGTTTTGAGTTCCCATATAAAATGTGGGGGAAAGAATTGCTTGGGAGCTGTACGCAGAACATCTCCTATATTATGGTAAAAAATCCCCCTTCCCCTCAAGAAAACCAAGCTACCTTCCCAAAAACCAAGCTCATGCAAAAACCTTGCATTGGCTTCTTTCAATTAGACAAACATGAAAACAAACGAAAGCAGCTTCACTCAGATTTTCTACTCAATAGTTTCCAAACAAAATCAGCTGCATGGCATATGCCACCAAAACAATAGCTACCAGATTAGCAGATGGTATGTTGTAAATTAATTGTTGACACAAACCCCAGACATACCACTCAATCCTCTCTTGACACCTAAACTTATTTCCCTACTATTTTTCTCACCTCATTATATTTGCTCACAACAAGAAAAAAAAAATTTAGATACTCCATCTGGATTTAGACAGGAAAAATTAACCTGCAATTTATTATTACTCTGCCATCTTTAAAAAAAAAAAAAAAAAGGCATTTTGATTGCTGCAGAAAAAAAACATGGAACAAGAAGCTCTGAGAGCCTGGATACCTCTACACTTCATAGAATTGTAGAATCATTGAGTTTGGAAATGACCTCTAAGATTGTCAAGTCCCACTGTACACCTAGGGTCACTGTTTTCACCACTAAACCATAACCACAGGTGCCACATCTACACACCTCTTGAGCCATTCCTGGGCAGCATGTTCCAATGACAGACTACCCTTTCAGTGAAGAAATTTTTCCTAATGTCCAATCTAAACCTCCCCAGTTCAACTTGAGGGAATTTCCTCTCGTCTTTGCAGTTGTTACTTAGGAGAAGAGATCAACCCCCACCTCACTACAACCTCCTTTCAGGTAGTTCTACAGAACAATAAGGTCCCCCCTGAGCTGACCCTTCTCCAGGCTGAAAAACCCCAGTTCCCTCAGTGTCTCCCCATAGGACTTGTGCTCCAAACCCTCCAGCAACTTTGTTGTCCTTCTCTGGACATGCTCCAGCACCTCAGTGTCTTTCTTGTAGTGAGGAGGCCCAGAACTGGACACAGGATTCAAGGTGTGGCCTTACCAGTGCCGAGCACAGGGGAACAATCACTGCCCTGGTCCTGCTGACCACACTGTTGCTGATCCAAGCCAGGATGCCACTGGCCTTCTTGGCCACTTGGGCACACTGCCAGCTTGTGTTCAGCCACTGTTGGCCAAGACTTATGTTTGTCCCCTTCTGCCTCCCTGGCTGCAATAACCAGACACTCCACCAAAGTCCTCTCACTCACCCTTCAGGTATACAGAAAAGTGTGAGCAGGGGTTGGTGAGTCCAGAACTACATGTGCTAATCCACCATCTGGCTGCTGCTAAAACTGTAAAATTATCCATCACATCTCAGTTCTGCCTGCCAGTTACCTGAGGGAGCGCTGATCCGTGTCCCTCCCTACCCTCCAGGTATTGTTTTTTCCAAAATTTCATATTTCTCCCCTACTTCATAATGTGGCTGAAACTGCCCAGTGGCATTGAGGTCATTGAAGGTAGCAAGGGAGGCACAAGAAGTCAGAGGCAACCATATGGGCTTTGTTTCCTCTGGACTTCAAGCAATGTCATTACTTTTACTGTTTACAAATAAAAGGAAACAAAACACCACCACACAGCAGCATTTATGTAACCAGGAGTTTCCAGGTACCCAAAATCTTGGGTTTGGACCTACACAACAGAAGTTGGATGCTTAAATTGTAGCATATTTTTCTGCTCAGCTGACTACACTCACAGAGACCCGTCCCCACATGAAACACCCCTTCCTCCTTCCAGCACTTGGGATCAACTGGCCAGTTCTGGGCTCCTCAGTACAACAGAGACATGAAGCTCCTGGAGTGGATCCAGTGGTGGGAAACAAAGATGATTAAGGGACTTCAGCATCTCTCTTACAAGAAAAGGCTGAGGGAGCAGGGCCTGTTCAGCCTCGAGATGAGACAACTAAAAAGGGGCCTCAGCAGTATCAGTATCAGTATCTGAAGGGAGGCTGCTGAGAGGATGAAGCCAGGACTGGCTGTGACCATGCCCAGGTGCTAGGAGTGGCTCAGCAGTGAAGGGCCCGTCTGATTGAGCCAGCTCCTTCCCCTGTCTCCCACTTAATTATTTTGAATGTTGTGTACTCTTCTGTGCCCTTCACTTTAAAAAGCACATTGATGTGCTGCAGTGTGGCCTGCAAAGGCTCTTGAAAGGTGTAGAAAATACGTCTTATGAGGAACAGCTGATGGACCTGGAGTTCTTTATTCTCAAGAAGAGGAGGCTGAGGGGGCCTTTATCCCTCTCTACAACTCCCTCAAAGTAGGTTTTTGGGGCTGGTCTCTTTTGCCCTGCCTGCAGTGACCAGACTAGAGGGAATGGCCTTGAACTGAGAGAGGGGACGTTTAGATTAGACATTAGAAAAATATTTTTCACTGTTAGGGTGGCGAGGCGTTGAAATATTTCCCAGGGAGGTAGGTGGTGGAGTCACCATCCCTGCAGGTGTTCAAGAGGCGTCTGGATCTAGCCTGGGTGATTGAGTGGTTATGGGTTACAGTGGTACTGCCGGGTGGACGGTTGTACTGGATGATCTTAAAGGTCTCTTCCAGCCTTGATGGCTCTATGACTTGGGAAGGCAGCTCCACAGCGCCGGCCGAGGCGGACGCACCCCTGCGGCGACCCCCACACGGATGAGGGGCAGGGAGGGAGCCGGGCGCCCCCCCCGTCCCGCCCGCGTTGCCGGCCTCCTCCCGGGAGGGGGCGCCATCGCGCAGGCGCAGCCCCGCCCCGCGGGGAGGCGCCGCTGGCTGCGAGCGGTGAGTAGCGGGGGCGGGTGGCGCGTGCGGCATTGATCGCCCCCTTCCCCCCACCGCCCCGTTCCGTGAGGCGGTGGTGCCGGGGTCCGCGGTGTCCCGGGAGTCCCGGCTGGGCTTTTCCAAATTGGGGCCAAACTGCCCCCTTCGTCCCGGCGGCGGCGCCAGGAGCCCCTCACCGCTCGGCGTGGGGTTGTGCGGCTGCCCTTGCGCTGCCCTTCCCGGGTGATCCCCAGCACCGTGTCTCCTCTGCCACTCAGTAATCAGGGTTAGCCGAGGGCGTTTTCTCACCTTTGCTCAGGTGCTCATAGGACGGTGGGGGTTGGAAAGGACCTTAAAAATCGTCTCGTGCCACCCCCACGGTCAGGAGCAGGGATACCTTCCCCAAGACCAGGCTGCTCGTAAGCCCCATCCAGCTTGGCCTAGAACACTTCCAGGGATGGGGCATCCACAACTTCTCTAGGTAACCTGTTCCAGTGCCTCACCACTCCCACAGTACAGAATTCCTTGCATATTCTAACTAGCTTAAATTTAAAATGGGTTCTTTCAGTTTGAACCCAAGGCATTTGCGATGTGAAAAGTGAGACCTGAGTGCTGGGGTAGGTGGTTAAAGTGACTGCACTACAGTGGTACTTGGGCTGTCCTGTCCTATAGAAGAGTTTTAAAAAATAAATTTTTTCCTAGCATTGTCTTTTTAGCCAGTGGTCTGAAGACTGATGCTACTTGGTCCACAAGTAGCTAAAGCATTAACCAAAGGCAAGCGAAAAACCCCAAGCCCATTATCAGGAGATTTAGATTTGCTGTATGAAGATGTGAATCTCCAAAAGTTCATTTTAGGATGCACAAAATTAACAGGATTGAAAATTGGTGTGCTTAAGCTGGGACTGTTAGGTGACACCAGAGGCAATCAGTAATATTTACACCAGCTAAAATTCATGCTGTAAGAAGACAAACTGATCGTGAATTTGCATTCAGTGAATGCAGCTCTTCCAGTTTTTTTACAGAAACTACTCGTTTTTCATTCTACTTCTAGGAAGTATTCAACATTAAGTAACATGTCTTCCACCAAACCTCTGAATGAAAATGAAACACCCAAAGAGAGAAAACCGGGACTGAGGAGTGTTCAGACAACTATGCTTTTCCGAGCTGTGAACCCAGAGCTTTTCATTAAACCTGTAAGACAGTCGTTCTGAGAGAAGCTAAATGTGCTTGAAGAGATAAGAGTTGCTTTAAAGTAATCATTACAATTCTCTGTACATTATATAACCGTGTCTTGTTATGCAAACCACTCAGAAACGTAACCAAAGTATTTTTACTTTTTTCCACTCTGTTCAGAGCACAGAACATTACGTTGTTTACTGCAGCTTTTATTTCACTGTTATATTGTCTGATTCTTTTGTACCTAGCCAAATTGCTTTCAGAAAGTCTGTTTAGAGGCATATTACCCATGTAATTTGACAGGTTAAATAATGTTATTACTTATTATTAAGCAATAAAAATAACAGGAGTTGTTTTTAGTATTTAAAAGGGAACAAATCAAAGAATGCGAAGTTTTTTGGTATGAAACAAGGCAATTTTTGGTAGCTTTTCGATATTTTGGATTTTTCTTTTTCTTGCTTTTATAATTAAGTTGATGATACTCAGGCTTTATTTGCATTTGCAGAGCCCACAATGAGGGAAATTTTGTGCATGTAATAAATATAGATTTAATATAATAAAAGTAGACTTTGATAAGAATACAAAATCTAGTTTAGAGGATTGTAATCAAGGTTGCTTGGCAGGAGCAGAAGGTATTGTCCCAGTAGTATATCCAGATGAATTCTGTTAAAAGTAGAGACCTTTAGTAACTGATTTTGGCTTGTTCATTCATGCTCAAGCAGCATTTCCAGCCGGCAAAATACAGAGTACTGGGCAATGTGCTGTTCTGTCTCCAGAAAGTATCTTCTTTTTCAAAGGGAATTCCTTTTGCTGTAAAAAATTCAGTCTGCAAGAAGGCAGTGATGATTTTTTGCAGATGTCACAATAGTTTACTGTTCAGTTTCTAAGCTGAGATAGAAGAATGTAATGTTTGAGTTTAATGAAAAGTGTTTTGACTAAAAACATGTACCAAATTTTTTTCTTGTCAGAACAAACCTGTGATGGCATTTGGACTGATAGCAATTAGCCTCTGTGTGGCCTACCTTGGTTATTTGCATGCAACAGCAGAGAATAAAAAGGACCTCTACGAAGCAATCGACAGCGAGGGGTCCAGGTATATGAGGAGGAAAACTTCCAAGTGGGACTGAGAATGTAAGAAAAAAAATCAGTGAATCACTCACAGAACTTTGCAAGGCAACTACTGTTTTTTTCTCTTTCCCTTGAAATAATGGATAAATGTCATTCTTGCTGTTTAATCCAATTCAAGCTCCTTTATAAAATGCTGTGCCTGTACAAATAAACTGCAGTAAAGATACATGTGAAAATAAAAGTGATTTTAAGAATTGCTTTCTGCGATCTCCACGGAGATGGTTGTCAGAAGACATGAAATCACCTCGGACCTGCCATCAGTACTGCTAAATGCCTTAGAAACTGACATGATAGTTCAGCTTTCTCTTTGCTTTGATTAAATGAAGTCAGGGGTTTATATATATTTTTTTTTTTAAGAGAAAGAATAATGTATTATCTGTGAAAAGAAAAGTTGCTCTCTTGATCTGTTGATAATAGTGGTGCAAGCAAACTAATTTTAAGGCAAGGAAGATCTGATAAAACAATTGGTAAAGGGTTTGATTTCATAAAAGAAACTGTAAAGTACTGGCCAAAATAATCCTTGGATGCTTAATATACTCTTCTGTACAAATAAAAAGAAGTAAATCAGTGGCCAGATAGAGGAGAAAAAGTGAAACAAGTGCTTCTGTTAAGAGAAAGGTAGGAAGAACTCAGCCATTACCTTTCCTGTTTGGCATCATACAGCAGATCAGTGAGCATGCTGGCATCAGCCTGCCAATTGATAGCTTTAGCTCCAGGTTGGCCAGAGTTTGTGTAATATTCTTGACTAGTCAGCAGGACTAGTTTTATTTCAGCTGCATTCAAAAATTAAATTTCTCTATATTGCAAAGTACATCATATTATATTAATTTATTGCAGGTTACTGAACTCAAAATAAGGAATGGAAGTCTGAAACCCCCAGGTACTGCTGTGAGTGTGGCTGGAGGGTGGGTGAGCATTGTGGCATTTCCCTAGCACACGTGGTGGTTCCCTGTGAGCCTCTGAGCAAACTGTACAGGCAGGCGTCTTCCTGTTCCAGCACTGAGTCCTTCTCCCATGAGCTTCCCCAGCTGCTTCTGGGTGCCTGACATTTCCCAGACAGTGTCCCATTAACCAAACTCCAAAACATGGGGCGGGAGGGCACATACCAGGCTATGACTGTTTCCACCATGGACCCTTACTGATGTTCTGTTGCAGTTTTCCATTCAGTTTCTTGTATTTACAGCCCCAACAAGGGCTCCCAGGAAGCTGAGACCTCTTTGTCAGCTCTCTTCTGACCAAGGTGGCTTCTGTCAGGCCAGAGAAGGAACATACAGGAACTCCTGCTTTGCCACTCTGGGAATTGCTTTGGGTTTTATCCAAAGATTTTGGTACTGAAGATAAAAATGGTGACTGACTGCTTTGAGGGACAGCAGTTGCACCATGGGATTTCTCTGTATCTCCCTTTAAGTCCACTTTGAATCTGAGTTTACTGCTCTTCTTGTTTTATAGTTAACTGTATCTTAAATTCAGCTGGGCTTTGGTTTAGCTACCTCCTTCCTGAGAAGGGAAATGAGCTCTACCTGTAATAAAGCTTTTTTAAAAAAAGGGCATTTTTACAGCCTTTAAAAGCAGACTCCCCTCGGTGAGCCTGCTGCCCTACAACAGCAAAGTTCCTGGGCAAATCTAAGTTTGCAGGTGAGGAAACTGCTTGCCTTTTGATTGATGAAGGAATTTCCAGGTGAAATGATGAAATATTCAGAACTCTCACATGCTGTGCATATCCTGCAGAATATATTTTGTTTGGTGTTTGTGAAGGATCTTTAGAATAAATCTGTTCTTTTAAAAATGGTCGCACAGGATTTTAGCTCTTTTCAGTTCATTGAAATGCACAGGTCTCGTATGTTTGCATGAATTTAACTAAATTATTCCCAAATCAGTGCTACAAGTAAGTATTTTCACCTGTTTTTCTGCAGGCTTTTAAAATAAACACTTTGATCCTCTGCACATTAATTGAAAGCCCACTCTTTTATTTTCACATATTTGAGAAAAATGCAGGATTTGGGTTGTCAGGATTTTCAGTTACATTTTGTGAAGTGAATATGGATCTGGCAGTTACTGGGGAAAAGGAAGCATGGCTGGGAGGCATAAAACATAAAAGACTGACTTGGACAGGGTGTAGGCATGTGCGTGCCAGTGACACTTCTTACGAAAGCTGTCTGAGATGGGGCCTGTTGAATGTCAGCTGGAGTCAAGTCCTTTTAACCAGGTTACTTTAGATCTGCAAGGTTGAACGAAGAATGAGTATTTAAATTTGTCCTATTATTTCTTTGGCAGCTGCTGTACAGATAACTCTTAATGATACAAAATTTATATATAAAAAGAGAGAAAGCAGTGCAAATACAGAGAGGTATGTGGTAGGTTAATGGATGTTACAGTATCAACACAGGCATTTGCTGTTTTAAGTACCTGATTTTTATCATAAGAACAATGTGTGTATAGGGATTAAAGGGAAAAAACCCCCAGCCAAAAAAAACTCCTTTGATAACAAAATTTGTTTGCTCAGCTCTGAAAGCATGGCAGCCCTTATGCATGTGGAGGACAAGTGCACAGCACCAGTATAGTTTCTTTTGTTCTGTGTTTCTCAATTTCAGTCTTCAATATAGTGATAATTATCTATGATGGATGATAACTGGCTTGACAAAAACTGTGAGTCAAAATGATTTCCTGGGCAGAGGCACTTTCAGATTATTGCCAGTTCCTTACTGTCTGTGCTGACTTTCACATCTTTTACCAAAAGCAGCAACAAAATGCTATGATTAAAATATTCAAAACAATAGCTGTTGTACTGCTCCTAAGATCTCCTTGGACTACGTGGTGTGAATGGGAGTTGTTGGCATTCAACAACGAAAAGCAGTTAAACAATTAAAAGGCCAAAGCCTACTGTGATGCTATTTAACTATTACCAGAGAAGGTTAGTTCTTTGTGGGTGAAACCAGCCCTGCCCAGTAACAGTTGCTACGTAGGAAGCTGCATTCCAGCTGGAAAGGGTCACCTCATGAAACTCTCCCTTATCATCTGTCTCCTGCATGTTACTGAATTGTCAGCATGTGTGAATCCTAATCGGAAGGCAAATGTTTCAGCTGACTTGGTAAAAAGTAATTGCCAATGATTTTTTTCCATTCACTGGCTTGCTGTTTTCTGTAGCAACAGTAAGAGTTTTGCCTGCGAGTGAGATCTGTCAGGAATAGAGTTCTGATACTCTTATTACAGAACCATACTGGAACACCACAATGATTAGAAGTCCTGATCTGGATTCCTTTGTTGTGCTGTGTGTTCAAAAAGGGTACCACCACCACCTCCCAGTGCTACTTTTAATCAGATTCAGGAGTATAAGCCTTCCAGAACACGATATTAAACTCATCATAAGATACTGGGATAGTTAATTTCTGAAATTCCTTTCGTTGCAATCTGAGATTTAGGAAAACCCCAAGACTTCTTGATTCTATGTGTTCTGGCCAGTTGTGAATGCATTCACATTGAACTGCTGCGTATTAGTAACTCCAGTATATTTGAGAGGTAACAGGGTCAGCTGTTCTGCGGTGCATGAAGCATTCAGAGTTGGGCATATGTAACAAAGTGTGAAAAGCTTTTAGCAAAGGAGCTGCAGGACCACTAGCAAGTGTTTTCTAAAGCTCAGTTACTTTGACAAGAACTGTGTTTGTTTTGACATCTGCACAGATCAACCCATCATCCTTCAACAGGACACAGCTGGGATATTTTATCCTGAATCTCACCATTTTACACCTGATTCTGGCTCCTGACCTTGGACTGAGCTCTGTACAGTCTCTTGAGGTTTGATTTTATCATGGCGTAACACAATGATAACCTCAGTGATGAAGGGCATATGGTAGCATTCATATGTTTGAAGATCTAGGAAGAATCTGAAGTATATGCTATGCCTAATTGTCATAGAAGATTCTGATCAGCAGTGTAAAGTTTTGTAGAAATCACGTTGTGCATGGTTTTTTAATGTGTGTTGTGAAGAGGAATGTTTGATTTCTATTTTAAACAGTATCAGGAGTTTATCAGTGTCCTGAGAACCCTGGCAGCAGGGTGAGTGCCATGCACGCCTGGGAACGTGAGGCTTCAGCCTTACGTTGACACACACAGTGTGAAACACACCCAGAAGGCCAGAGACCTTCTCTTTTTCAGTTATTTTCTCTTCACTGCTTGATAAAGTGGACAGGTGAAGAGCTGTGCCATCAAAGCACAACATGCTGTCATTACTGTGAAAATAGCCAGCATGACAGAACTGAGTGTTTGACAACCAAGATTGTAATTCTGAATTTAAAAAAAAAAGTTTGGATTGTTTTTTTTTTTAATGCTTGTCATAACCAGGACCTTTATTCACATGAGATTTGAACTCTAGTGCCAGAAGAAGAACTTAGCCGGAAAAATGACTGGCTTTGTCTTTGTGCTGAATGAGATGTGAGCTTGAGCTGGCTGGATTTTTAATTCACTTTCAGAATATTTCACTACTTTTTTTTTATTGAATGAAGTTTATGGATTTCATTGTAAGTTCATTGTCAGGCTTTGTTTCAGCCAGCAACAGAATCTGATTAGGTACATTTCCTAAGGGCAGTAAAATACAGGCTTAACTTTAAATCTGTCCTGAAGGTTCGTGTCCATTGAAGCTAGGAAAGTGTTTAACAGATTTGCTGAACCTGGACCCTAAGTGGTGGGGAGGAGAAGGAAAACTGCCAGCATGCTTCCTAAATGAAACACTCCAACTGTAGCTTTATATTTCTCTAGATGCTTGGCTCATGCTTTATATGGCTTTTTGGATATCTGAGAAAAGACTGAAATACACAAAGAGATCCTTCTAGATCTGAGCCTTCCTGCTTTCTGCACCACTCCACGGGGCTTTTCACCGCCGGAGCATCCGAGCGCTCCTCAGCCAGGCGTTACTCAGCACGTCTGACACCTGTCATCCTTAGTCTTGCAGCCTCCCACCAGATGACGAAGGGTTCACAGAGAATTGCTGGAGTGTTTTGCTTTGGAATTTTATTTTATACAAATTTCTAAATAGCTATCTGTTTATACTGCAGGTGGTCAGAGCAACGTGCTTGGCATCTCAAGAGGAAAAGCAGGGAGGTTTACAGTGGTCTTAAGTTTTCAACAGAGTTCATTCCATTTTATGGAGCTGTTTTCCAAGAGAGCTCTGTCTCTTGCTGTCATAGTATCTGCTGACAGTAGCTGGCAGAAGCTTAGTTCCTCGTGTTTAACCATTCAATTACTTGCCATAAGACTGTTACATATTTTCGTAGACCTGAGTGCTCAGGATTTGAACATGTAGCATTTGCCCTGATAATACTGGCTGCAGGGACTAAGGGGTGGGGAGCAGGTGCAGAATTCTACAGCTGAAACAAAATAAGAGACAGATATAACTGAAGTATTTGCAAGAGGTTTTATATTTGTTGGGGTTTGTATCTTGCAGTTCATTTTAAGAGGTGTGTTAACCTTAGTTAGCTTAGCTTTTAGTGAGCTAAGTGCTAACTAACAGTGAGCTGAGACAGCTGGTAGTGGAAAATTTATTCATCATCTGTCTAAGCAAACACATCACTGCATGAGTGATTGAAGTGAGGTTTTAAGTGTAGGATAGTTCAAAGTCCATCACTCTACCAAACTAAGAAGTGAAGACAAGTGAAGTCACTGGTTTCTTGTGGAACAGTTTAATTCATATAAAATACTTTGAACAGATATTTGGCACACTCTGACACTATTTCTGACTGACATGTCTGTAAAGCCTTACCTCACTGAATTATGGACATAGCTGACATTCCCTGTTCATTTTCCTCTTACATCTACAATGAAAAAATCCAAACTTCACGTTCACAGTTGTCTAATTAAATGCATAAACTGCACAGAACACACTGTTCGCATGTGTGGGTCTGTGCAAAAGGCAACATGAGGGGCAATTCTGCAAGCTGCATGTTAGAAAACCAAGATGATGTTGAGGTGTTTCAACTCTCCTTGAACAAACAGTTCAAGTTCTCTTACACTGATAGATAAGTAGATTTGTTAGTTCTTCTCTACTAGGGAGGGTATAATATAATCATGCTGCAATGCCTTACTGATCACATGGAAGGAAGAAGTCACCCTGTCTTAAACAGTTAGCCCACTTCTTATTTGGGACACAGTGGCAGGGACTGATACAAACCATGGCTGTCTACAGGGCTAGGCGTTCCCTGTGCTGGACCTTAGCCCTGGGCACCTCATTTGTCCAGACAAGAAGGGCCCTAGTGAGTGCACAACCCAGGCCCTTCTTGATCTACAGCCTTTGGAGGCATGTTTGGAGACAGGCAGCAGGGGCTTCAGATCTGGCCAGCTGCATCTATACATATCTATGCTGCCAGCACGCTCTGGCTACTCAGCAGTGTATGCACAGCACATACAGCTCATAACAGTCTGTCAGACACTGGCATTGCTTCTCATTGCCTGTTTGGAAGGGAAAAACATTTTGTTTTACTGCTTTCAAATGTTAAGTTGAAGGTGTGTTTGCTCTACTTAGAAACAGCATGTCCTTCTAAGTCTGCGTGCTTCGTTTTGTAGGGATGAAAGGAGCCACAGCTTGGCCTAAGTGAGTAGCTTGGTAATATAGATGAATAGACAAGATAGCAAGCAGTAGGATCACTATGGGATCTGGAGAGTTGTTCACCATGGACACTATTTTGTTTTTCAAGGAAATATTTTTAGCAAGTAAAGTAACTAAGCCCAATTTAAGAGTTTTTTCCCCTCGTAGTTGTACTCACTGCACAATATTAATTATGGTTGACTGGCAAGCTAAAAAAAAGGCCATTTCATATTCTGTAAATTTCTCCATGTCAGGTACTGTGAGTACATGAGCTACTGGTAGCTAAGAAAAATCATGGGTTCAGACATACAAGCAAGCTTTCTATTGCATGAAGCAGAGACAGCATATGTTGCCTTGATTTTGTTCCTGTTTGAGAAGTACTGCAGCATAAGAAGTAACACTACCCACTTTACTTGCAACTCTGATTCTGAGGGAGTGTGAATACATTCTTTATGACTTTTATGTCTGAATGATGCAAATAAAGAATCTTTCAGATAACATCTGGACGCTTGAGTACCAGTGATGGCACATATTGACAGCAGAGTGCGTGAGACAAAGCCTAGAATGGGGAGCTGTAATGCTGCAGTGAATAATACAGAAAGCAGGATTTCTCTATTAGTCATTCAGGAGATGTCTAATAATTGCCAGAAAGTGCCACAGTCTCAGGAACAGTCAAACTTTCTCTCTAAGGCAATGCTATAGAAGACTGAAAAGTGGGTTGTCTAATTACTGTAGCTGAGCAGCTGAACAAGTAGAGAGTGGAGTATGGCTGAGAAGCAGCTAATTAATAAAATAGAGACATCTTGCTCATTAGTCCCTCAAAGGTCTGCAGAAGAGCTCTGTGACGTCTTAAAAGGAAGATATGCAGATTGTGAAACCTCTGAATGCCTCGCATGGAGAAATGAAGTGTGAAAGGAACTAATGAGGCTGGTAGCATTTAGAGTGTGAGCACACACTGTCTGTGCGTGTGAGGCAATTAAGGAGCTGCAGCGCCTGACGGGCACCGGAGCACAGAACAAATGCACCGTATCTGTGCATGGGCAGAGGGTACCCACACTGAGAGAAACCGAGCCATTGGGATTGGAGTTACTGGTGTGATTTCCTTTGCTGGGCTTAATTAAAAGAAGTGCAGTGTTACATTTGCTGCTACTTAAAATACAGACAGAGAAAAGCAATGTCAGTGACTAATTGCAGCAAGTGTCTGGTGGGAGATGCAGATGCTGGAACAACTGGCATTAATATTGGCTAGTAAGTACAGTACATGGATGTTTTGGGGATATCTAGGCAGGGTTCTGCCTGGGCATGTGTCAGTAGTGACCAGAGAGAAAGACAAATCCTGGAAGGAAGACTGAGCCAATAACAACGATGGAAACATCCTCAGGAGTGAGAAAACTGTACTCCCTTCATTGCAGTTTACTGAGACTAGCAATCAACTAGCTGTCTTTGGGTCTGTGAGCAAATCAAGAGTAAGGTAAACAGCTTGACTAACAACAGCTAATAATCTAACTTCAAGCCTCATTCTTATTGCTGGGTCTTGCCTTTCTTTTGTATATTTGGACTTTCCCACTGTACAGCTGCACTCTGCTGTTGCTTTTCTTAAAACTTGGGTGACTAGAGAAAAATCCTACTCATCAAGGTGTCTGAGCACTGTACTTTTCCATTATTTTTCTCATAAGATTACATTCTTCCTTCCTCAAATCAACTTTCCAAAAGGCACAGGCACTTCCAGTTTGTGTATGCAAAAACTTAATCCACAGTATAAACAGAATATTGCTGGCTATTCCAGGTCATTCTGTTTTCCTTCACTGCTTCTTGGCAACTTAAACTGCTGATGCCAGATTAGTTGCGGGGCTCTGGGTGCTATTGCTGCTAGCCACAATAGCTGCAGTCCCTTCCCTGTGTTGCCTATGGTATCCCACAATGATTCCTGGGGTTTGGGGGGTTTGGGGTTTTTTTACCTGATGTGCCACAAATTGCAAGAGTTAGATTTCAGAAAAAGAGTAATTTAATTTTGAGTCTAGCCAAGTACCGCAAGTAGTAGGTTTGTAAAAGAGTAGTTTAACTCTGAGGCTAGCATCTGACCTACTTTGACTCTATACCTAAGGTGTTAACCATCTTTGATATGTTTCTGATAGTCTCTCTTTAGTATGAGGTTTATAATCCTAATTTATACCCAGTTCTGATTTTCAATGTGGATTTAAAAGTCAGTGACCTGGACCTTCAGCTTTAAACTTCACCTTGAACGATTTTATAATTTCATTATATTGGTAGGAATCTGATGCTGAAACACTTAGCTATTCTAGTGAGTACCTTAAGTCCTTCTGTCACATTCCCTTTAGAATACTAAGTTTGTCTGTCTGCCAGATATGCTTATTTCTGGGTCAACTGACTAGATGATTCCATCTCATCCTGTTTTCTGCTCTCCTGCTTCTACTGGACAGCATCACCATTCATATTGAGTGACCTTTCAGGTGTTGCATCTAATTTCTCAGTTACAAAGGACATTTCTATTATCAATAATGATCTCAACTTGCATGTATCTTTCCTATATTTTGAGGAAAGTAATTTTCTGCATACTGTTTTATTATAAACACATTCTTTGTATATAGGAATGAAATTTAGGGACTTTTGAAATAAAGGTCATTGTAATAAAAGGAGATTGATTCTTAGGTTACCTGAACTAGAATATTTAAATGCATTAAACCTTTAGAACTGACTGTCATGAGAAAATGACTGAGGAATTGACTCTCAAAATACTGTTCAGTGGGATACACATTCTCTTACATTTCCAATCTGACTTGATAACTGATCTACATAAGCTGTTGTTTACAGACATAGCTTTAAATAACTTTGGAAAGTGTCTCTTGAAGCTCCCAACCTCTTCCTCTAAGGCCTAACATCTTCCTTCTGAACACCAAATGCTTGCACTTTTTGGCTTGTGACTTTCACTGGCTGCAGGTTGGAGGAATCAAGATGCCGACACTGTTAAGTAAGCCAGCTAGAAGGTCTCCCTAACCATATTTTCTACATTCGAAGCTTTTCAATAAGCCATTAATTCAAACAGAAGTGTTCTTAGACGTCGTAAGTAGTGGTCATGCGAGTAAATGCATCACTGCTGTGCTTGTGTCCCATTCCCTTTAACCTGACTTCTAGCCCAGATGTGGTGACAACATGACAGGTATGTTCTTTTGTCCACTGTGTCACTGCAGTGAATTGTGGTCAGACTACCTGGATACAAGCCTATTCCTGCTTATGTGTGCATGGCTGTGAAAATGTGAGTGAATCAAATTTAGTTTAAAATCAAAATTGCCCATAAATGTAATACACAAGAGCCCTTTGTTTTTGAGGAAGAGGAAGGTATAACACTGAAAAGGTACTGCAAAGGGAGATCATAATGCTTCTTTGAGCCTTTTCCTTAGTTTGCTAAGTAGAACCAACACAGAAGGTTTTGGGAAACTGCATTCTCAAAGCCAGTGTTCTCACAATTCTTGTTTAGCTACATTAAAACTAGAGCACATTTCCTTTTTGGGCACTGGCTCACAGTATTTCAGGCAGTTAATAACTAAGGCTGTGTTACAAGCTTTGTAGTAACACACCTAGATAATGAGTTACAAATTAAACACTTACACAGCTTACCTGGTACTTCAACAGAAAAAGTATGAAAAAGCCATAGCAGAAACTTGTGGATCCTCTTGCCAGGTTGTAGTAGGAGCTGCCATGGTTGAACATGCATACAAGTCATCTGAAGATAGGCAGTCCTGGAAAAAGAAAAGTGTAGCCTATGGCTCTTATGAAAAAGACCTTTATGAAGAGTTGCTGTCAAACACGACATAAAGTGTAATAAAGTATGTGAGGCCTGCAAACTCACTAATCCCAAAGAGCCAGGGTGCATGTGTCTCAGATATGTCAAAGCACAAACTAGACCTGAAACATTTCCAGCACTGGCAAGGCTAGTATCAAAATGCCAGCTGGGTCAGCACTGGAGCTCAAGTGTCAGTTTTCCTCAAGGTACTGTAGGGCTGCAAGGCAGCACTAAAGAGGATCCTTTGGGGGTAACTCTTAGTACAGCCTCTCCCCCTTTGTACAAAAGGAGGGTTTTCTTATTAAAACTGGAAAGTTATTCTGGAGTTGGAGCTACATGTTGACAAGAGATTGTGATCATTCACTTTCTGAATCAGATATTAAAAGCACCCTCACCTTGCTAAAAAGACATCAGCATTACTTTCAAGTAAGGCCATATTTTCACATAATGGAATGTTCTGTATTGTCCTTCCCACCTTCTTTTATTATGGCCCAACCATTTGCTGAGGTGCTAGGAACTGGATCAGGGACCTGATTCCACTTTAAGAGGGGAGAGTTGTGACTTCAGTCAACACATATATTTGTAGATCTTTCATTGTAAAACAGGATCTTTGCTCTTGATTCAATAGAGAACAAGGTAAGTGCTGACATGTTTAATGCATTATCATTAGTCATGTGGGGAATGCAGAAGAGGAACTGGCTGCTGCTATAATGTCTGAGTTAAACTTCTCCTAAACTCTCTTATCTGTGAGATTGACTGTTTTTTGGGGTGGGTGTGTGGGTGTGGGTGTGTGTGTGTTAAACTTATTTCCCCTCTAGAAATTAAAAGTCACATTAGTCACTTTTGAATAATAACTTGGACGAGCCTAGGTTAAAGTTAAATGCCTGACATATGTTTCTTTTTACAGGGCAACTCCTGCATTCCAGTACAGAAAAAAAAATCCCAAACCTGTAAATGTGTTTGTCTTCTGACTTTAATCTATAAGTGTATTTATACATTGCATTCTTGTGCCAATGAAAAACCAGAAAGCAAAGACAACAGATGCCATCACTGTGATGAGGAAAAGGAGGCAGTTCAAGGAAATGAAAAATCTCCCATTTCTTAATGTGTTTAATCAATATCAGAAGATAGCTGTGAAATGATTATTCTTGTAACCATCTTGTGTTAGTTTCCTATTTCTATTTAGGTACTGATTAAATATAAATGGTAATTTGTCTGTGGATAGTTGAGAATGGAAACTAGATGACATTCAAGAATATATATATATTCAATAATATCCATCTCTTGGTTATTAAACAGATGGTGCTCTTCTACAGAAGGCTTGCTGACCTCTCCTGGATGAAGGCTCCTAAATGATTGGGAATGCTGTATTTGTTAATGAGAGAAATCTGATCTCCATCACAAGCTGGAGTGATCCTTTAATTTGTTACAAACCACATTAGACGGAACTGATTGCTGTAGTCAAGAGCAGAAAATTCCCATTCCATCTCACAAACCATGTGAAAGAAACTGTGTTTCAAAGCATGACTCGGATAAGGCTGTAATACTGGGTTCAGTTCAGTAAGCTGAGCTTTTTAAGTGAAAGCTTGGAATTACTAACTTTGCTGCCAAGGGAAAGTTCTTACTCTTTTAATTCTGCTGCCAAAAAGGGCTCTATTGGCAGGTAATGGAGAGTTCCTGGCTGACTTTGCTGGAAACCTTGCAATGTTACAGAAACCACCAGCCACCCAGTCTGCTGCATATGGGACATGAACTGTAATTCACTGACATTATTGCTGGTCAATTAGAGGTGCACCCGTGTGACTGAGGCCTTGATCTGTGTCTCTGCTATGCAAGCTGACACATGCTCTTGCAGGCTTGCCAATTCTACACTGAGCTCTGTAGAGACCATCCTCTGCAGGGCTTTCACTGAGGACAATGGGGAGTTGGATTCCTTTCACAGTATGATGTGGGACCACTATGATCTTGCCAGAGGATTCCTGGGAAGCTGCCAAAAAGACAGCAAAACTTTCTTTTATTCCATTCAGAACGAAAATAACCTGGGATTCTCTACACACACCATACTAGCAGAGCTCTTTCGGTATGTGCCCCCAATCTTTTTAGCTTTAAATCTAAGGTTAAGATGTTGGAATGTACATGGTTCAAAGATCCTCCTGAACAAAAAGCTTCTAATACTGTAAAAGCCTGAAAGCCTTAGTTTCATCTGTTTCTGTGCTTGGTTCTATCTAAGCAGCAATATGTTGAATGACTTGGAGTGGGTCTTGAAAGTCTGGCAGTGTAAAAGGACATACATGGTATTGAAAGACTTCTTGAAAGAACTGAGCTCATTTGGAAGTGAATAATAAGGGTTCAAGTCTATAAGCCCTGTACGTTTCTAAAGGCCCTCCTGCTTGCATCTTTTTTTCTTGTTTACTAAAATTATTCTTCCTCTAAGAATACTAAAACTGCATATATTTCTGTTCCTCTAGTGAAAAAAAAAATTTTTTTTAATACTGTAATCCTTAATATAAAATCATCATATTGTAATTGTCTTGCAGCCTTACTTAGGACAAAAAGATCTGTGCTCCTGCAATTTATTTATCTGTTCTCACCCAAATGCTGGTACAGGAAGCAGGCTGGAAAACTTGAGGGGTACAATACTGTCTGAAGCCCAGGGGAACAGTAAGAACCATTATAACCCCACAGGAGGATGGCAGCTGGTGTTAGGTGGTGGCTTTTTCCTGGTTCTCAATAGGTTCTTGTCAGGCCTCTTTCCTCTTGTACGCGAAGTGTTTTGTTAAATCCAACTTATGGCATTAAGGAGTTTCTGAGTTCAAACATGCTGTGCGGATTTGTCACTGTGCATTGCTGCAGGTCTCCTTCCTCAGCTCCTGGCAGTAATGCTCTTACAGCACCTCCTACTGAACTCTTTTAAAAGTGGGAATTGTCCTTCCAGTAAAAAGTCATGAAGGCTTGATACCATAATGTGCTGGAAAAGCTGGATGTCAGCTGGTATCAGTACGACTTTTTACTGAGGATGGCAAAACTCTTCCCCTTTGCCCTTTCCTTGCAGGCTATCTTAATGAATCTGATGTGTGTGGACCAGAGAAGTAGTGAGTCTGCCAAAGGATTTACAACTTTTAAAAGCCACCCTCTAGAATGTATGCTGGTGGCAGGAATTTCTTGAATATTTTGCAGCAGTTTCTTTCTCCCTGCCCCTGAAAGTGACCATCCTGCAGTGTCACTGTATGCGCACACAGAGGGGAGGAAGCACAACATTTTTTTTGAAGTGTTTAAATGGTTTTGACTAATCTACTGGAGTCAGAGTCAAGGAAACAAGAACTAGCACAGAAATGTGTGAAAAATGGCGGACTAGCCCCTTCAGGGAATACACAGAATCACAGAATGGGTAAGATTGGAAGAGACCATAGTGGCCATCTGGTTCAACCCCCTGCTCCATCAGGGTCATCCTAGAGCACATTGCACAGGATTGTGTCCAGATGGTTCTTGAATATCTCCAGTAAGGGAGACTCCACAACCTCTCTGGGCAATCTGTTCCAGTGCTCAGTCACCTGCATAGTAAAGAAGTTCTTCCTCATATTCAGGTGGAACTTCCTGTCCATCAGTTTCAGCCCATTGCCATTTGTCTTATTGCTCAGCACCACTGAGAAGAGCCTGGCTCCATCCTCCTGACACCCTCCTTTCAGAGACTGATAGACAGTAATGAGATCCCTTCTCAGTCATCTAAAGGCTGAACAGCTCCCTCAGGCTTTCCTTGTAAGAGAGATGGTCCAGTCTTCTCAACATCTTTGTTGCCCTCCACTGGACCTGGTCCAGGAGCTCCATGTCATATACACATTCACAGTCATCTCTCAGCTTTATTTCCCCCTCACACATACCCCTCACACTGTATGCATAGCCCATTTTTCTTACCTGTTGTATTTCTTTCTTCTCTTCCTGACTTCAAATGGTGGAAGTGTTGCCTCTGCTTCTGTCATTACAGGTGAGAAGCAAACATCTTTCCTTTCGTTGCAGGCCTCTAGTTAGCCCCAAATATTCCATAGGACATGGAAACAGCTTTTTTCTTCCCATGCTGATCAGAAGTCCCTTCTGTAGCTCATTACAAGACTGCTCTGAGTCACTGGGGTAGAAAATTTTTGACCAGCGAAGTAGTCCAATGACTGCCTCACCCACAGATGTGTGTGCTAGGAATATCTGTCTTCATTAGAAGTAGGGGGTGCAATGCAGAAACAAAGCAAGAGGCTATTTCATGCATGCCCTAAGTACAATAGCATTCCACTCAGGTATTGTGTAAATGTTTGATCGGCTGCCCATGTTTTAAGGTGTGACTTGGCCAGGTTCTACTTGACTGGGACATAAACAAGTTTACTGCCAGATATGCCCACTGATGTATAGTCATTAACTCAAGCTTTTGGGGGAAGTTTTACATTGTGGGTATTTCCCACACAGTTCTAGAAGAAGTCTTACATAGAGAGGATACAGATCTTAGCAGGCTGTAAACTTATATTCTTCCTTTTGATATTCTGTATTTATTTGCCCATCTAGATGTCCATCATCTAAAATGCTGTGAAACCTCCAGTGTAAGCAAGTGGTCAAAGAAATGACCAGCAGTCTTTCGTCAAAATATCCTTCCAGAATTTCACAGGTACTTTTGAGAGCAGTTTGTGCATTAAGGGTCATCCACAATGCTGAGAAATAAGCTTTAATGTCAGTGGGCTTCCTTCAAAAACTCTAACTTTAGGAGGAAGAGGATATTCTTCAGGGTGAAGTAAAAGGGAATGTCATTTTGAGAGCAGGTTGAAAAGCTTGATGGTCTTCTGAAATAAAGGATTGCAACAAGTGCAGCCACTAGGCTTGAAACTGGCATGAAAATCCTTGCTTTGCTCCAAATGTCCATTTCTCTAAATATGTAAGTTATTACTTTGATAGTGTAGGTCAGAGCTCAATCCTGAATTCTGTGTTTATGAAAGACACTTGTATCAATACTTAATGTGTTGTCTTTTAAATCTCATCCTACAGGGTGCTTACATTTAAAGTCAATTCTATCCCAACTGAACTTTGAAAAGAGATTGTGAAAGTTGTCAGTTGGAAGTTCTCAGCCCCATGTGTGCAAGCTTAAAGGTGGCTAATATGATGTGTCTTGTATCAGCACAAGTGATTCAGTCCTTCAAACACTATAAACCAAGAATTTTACAATCAGATTAAGTTGATAATTGGGAGACTTGTTGGGAGGAACTATACTCATTGAAGAATAGAGCAATGACATGAAATTGAGCTAGGAGCAGCACTTCAAGGTCACTGCTGCTTAAACATCAGTAATATGGTGACACACAGGTGGAGAGAATTATATGAAGTTCAAACAGATTAACAAAACCAGACTAAAGATAAAGCCCACAGAAAACTGATTAAAGTCACAGATTAAAAGTAAAACAAGAACTTCCTTGTCTGTCCTATAAAAGTGACCATCCAGATGATTACCGAGATGACCCACCCTAGCTATTTCTGAGAACAAATATCCTTTGTCCATTATTGGAGAGCTTAAGATTGAAATAGCATGACATTGCACATGTATTAAGATAGAACACACCATGAAGAATAGTATAAAGAAACTCTTTTGAAAGAAGAGTGTTATGCATTATGGTTTCAAAATTTGTTTCAGTAAAATAATCTTGTTCAGTTTCAAATGGAACAACACAGGGGTTCAGCTAGTCAAAGAAAATCAGATTTTAATAGAAGCTATTATGAGGAGCTTTTTTTGTACATAAATATTGTGTTTAAATATTTTTGTTCTAGCCTAAGAGATCACCTGACAACAAATTAAATTTTCTACTAAAGCAAAGCCAAATATTCTACAGTAGAGATAAAAATCAAACTCAGATTTTCAGATTGTGGTGGATTATCCATAATACCTCTTGTCTCACATGCAGAATGCCCACAATTTGCAACACTATGGAATCCACATCCAGGCAGATGGAAGTCCTTACACCACCATCAGAGTGGGATTTAAGGAGTTTCAAGAGTCACAAGGCTTGCAAAAGCCAAGAATTCTGAAAAGTGAATAAAAGCCTTGAAAGGTTCCAGCAGGAATGAAAATGAGAGATTGACTTCCATTCTGATCTCCCCCTAGAAGGCAGCAAGGGCACTTCTCGTGAGAGGCCAGATATTGGCCACACCTTCTCTTGGTCCATGTTTGGGTGAGGAAGAGGTCTTTGTTGCTTGCGCTGGGACTGAAGATTTGGACTACAAGGTAAGACCCAGAGTCTGAAAGGCAAAAACAGGAGCAGAAATTAGGGCGGGTGATTTGCTCACCAGTGAGTGAATTCTGAAAAGATGTAAGAAAGGCTGCCAGCAGTAGAGGCTCAAGTCAGGTATATGAAGTTTCTCTTTCTAATGCAGCCAACTATAAGCAGCTATCTAGTTAAAAGACATGTAAATACTGACTAAGAACTCTGGGACATGTCAGTTAGCCTGCTCTGGGCTAAAAGATATTTCTTACAGCTTTCTGTTCCTGGTTGATGCTTCAGACCAAGAAAGCTATTAGTATGCTGCTTCCCTCATGTGCAGGTATCCATATGTGCATGTCAAGATGTGTGTAACTTATTAATAGTCTTCCTCCCAGGCACCACTACAGATATCTCTAGAAAAAATTTTGATTAAAATGAGACTTAATGTTTACAAAAAACCAGGGTTGTGCAAAAAATGTGATCTCCTTCAAGATGAGGGGGTTGTAGCATTGGCTGGTGACTCTCTTGAAATGATGACTACCTCTGGCACTTCAAGGGAGCAGGGCACGCTCATGACTGATGGTCATGTGTTTTACATCCTTGTATCTCCACACAGAGCTGTTACTGAGGAAATGCCAGAGGAAACAACTGGCAAAGCTTTGGCAGCAAGAACTCAATGTGAATGTAGGGATTTTCTTTCTGCTTTTTCCAAATAGTCCTAGATGTTGCAAGTGACCAGCTCAAAAGAGTTGCCCAGAACTAGGGCTTTTTGGAAGCTGTTACTTCACATTGTATTTCTCAGTAAAGCAATGTCTTGCTGCAGCGTGTGAGAGCACTTGTGTTCTACATTTATTAATATTGAAAACTCTTTTAATCTGCCATTAAGGTTTATTGTGCTCAAAATTATCTGCCAGCAGACACATTTCTAAGTGCCTCAAAACTGTAAAGGGTAGGTATTCTCTTGCCAAAGTGCTCCTGAGCTCAGTACTGCGGTTGTGCACTGGAGTCAGCCTGCACGTCCATGTGGCCTCCAGCTTACACTTTGATAAAGGCTTGGAGAAAAACTCCAGCTTCACTTCAGTCATGGGAAGGACCTGAAGAGAAAGTCAGCATGGTAAACTGTCCTAGCAAAGGGCTTTCAAAATTTTTTTCAAGACATGCCTTTGATTCAAAGCAAGCCCAGCTTGTGCTTCTCAAATGTTTGTGCATGCCAAGGAATAGGACTTCTGCTCTTCTGTCAGCAAGATGGATTTTATGACCATCTCTAAATACTTTCATTCAGATTTTATTGCTATAGTTGAACGGTTCCTTCTATATCACGTTTTGTGTACTTGTAATTTCACAAATTAGTTTCCTACCTCCTTATTTTCTATCCAAATATTGTTTTCCATTTCTATTATCAAGATTCTCTGACATGCCAGACTGAAAAAACAATCACAGCTGGCCACTGCTGTATATCTGAAGAAGAGTCTTAGAATTCATTTCTAAACTAAAAGGTAAGAAAGAAGTGCTAATTCAGCAATACTTTTGGTTTTCTAAAGGTTATTAGGCATCCCATGATGTTAAAATGCCACTTTTTTTTCCAGTCCTTAGTGCTGCTTTTGAAGATTGCTACAAACAGGCAGAGCTCTCTAAAGAGTTTTCCTGCCAAGTATTCAGCACAGATTGACAGGGTCTTAAGCCTTAATAGTTGCTTTAGGGGAGAGAGGCTGTATTGGGAATAGAACTGCTTTTGGGCAAAAAAAAATCAGAATTTTGGAGAATGGTTGAAATCTGCACATAACTACAAGGGTATCTATTTTGTTCCCAGCTCATTTCTTGACATGGGGATAACACTGCAGGGAGGGCTCTGGAGTACTGTGGATAATAATCGTCTTGCCCTCCCAGTCTGATTCCCTGATCATTCCCTTCCTTTCTGACAGATGAATTGAGAGCATCCTTGTACATCCTTGAGAAGCCTGTAGCTGGATAAAAGTAAGCAGAATGAGAAGTTAACTTACAAATTGTGGAAAAACCACATTCCCATTACTAGTGCATTTTTTCTTCTCACAGTAATGGAGTCAGACACAGCAGGATATTTGCTGTAAGATTCTCTCCTTCATCTATTTATTGGATAGTTGTAGTTCCATAACTTTGGAATAAGTTCCTATAGCCTAAACTGAGAAGAAAATCCTCAGTCCTGCATCTCCTGATGAATCCCATCAGTGCAAGGTGCTGCTGCCCAGTAGTTGATTCTTACAATTGTTGAGCTCGAGAGAAAATTACAGCACCAGGTATTTTTTTGCTGTTGTATTTTGTTTGTTTGCTTTTGCATAGTGGTGGGACATTCTATATGTTGCAGTGATTCATCTGAACATTGTACAAGGAGGTGGTCACCTGTAAAAAAATTTAATGTTTCTGAATTATTATCAGGCCCAGTTACTATCTAGCTAACTCATGAAATAATAGCAGTGTGTGCTTCTGGCCAAACTACTGCTGTTTTGAAACATTACTCAGCAGGAATATGTGGCAGCTACTTGATATAGATCAAGTCTATGGTAAGTCCTGGGTCTAGCTTTGAGCAGATTTTTTTAAAGGGATGATTAATGCAAAATGCTCTTGATTACTTTTATAAATGCCTTTAACTGAAATGTTAATGTAATGTTAATATTGTTTAGGAGCCTTAAGTAGTGATTCATCTGAATACAGCTGAATAATGCATCTTTTGCAGGAGTTTCCAGTTGAGGCACTGATGGTATGTCTGGAATCTCTCCACTCCCTTGCACAGTGACTGCCAGAGCTCTCAAGGTTTGAAGGACAAATAATGGTGCTCTGCACCCTTTTCTGTAACCTGGCAAATACAGTGCATCTATTGTGCCTGCTGAGGGATCCAGGCTAACAATAGTGCATTTATTAACTGGGTTTCTATGCTTCTGGGGGTTTTTTTCCAGAAATGCTCAAATGAAAGGTAAAATTTTTGTGCCATATTATCTGTCAGTGATTTTTAAAATATTTCTGAGTTAAAAGCCAAACTGGACTTCTTTGTCTAGCAAAATCTTGCTGCCTTGGTGACAGTTTCATCCTGTTCAGGGGGTAACTGCTGTCTTCCCTGATCTGAGTTCCCTGTACAATGATTTAGTCTAAGGTCCCTTCTAGGTAGCCTCATATTGCAGTGAAAGTCTGATACGGCGGGAATTAGGGGGAGACACAGCACTAGCATACTCAGACACACTTTCTTTAATGCAGAAAAATGATGGAGCTGGGAGAGGTAAAGGGAAGAACATTCTAACATTCCTTTATCATATTCCAAAAGGGAAGGTCAGACCCTAAACTAGATGTTAAATAATTGCTATAAATGTAATCTAGGAATGTGAACCATTAGTCTGCACTGTGCCTCAATGAGTCTGCAGTGGTTATGTACCTACCACTTATATAGTTTTCCAGGAGAGTCATGGAAGCTTAAAATAGCACTGCATGCTCTTGTGTGACTGTGTCCTTAAAGCTGAGCTGGTCAGCTCTGTTGGCCAGCACCACAACTCTGTGCTCCAAGCAAGGCAGCACAAGCACAGAGGTTTCTATTTGTTGATATACAGGTTTGAGGAGGAAGAAAGAATAAAAATCCTTGCACCAAAACATTCTCAGCTTTGAAAGATGGCTTTATTGTGAACGAACAGACAAGCTAAAAAAAGGTGGCATGACTTGTCTGTCCTCACAAAATGGATTTCTGACTGTGACACTTCTCCGTGACACTTTGGAAATAAAGCCAGATAGATGGAATGTATTTTCCTTTCAAAAGAGACAGGCCTTTGATTCCTGGGTGAAGACAGCCTTTCCTTGCACTGCTCCTTTGAAAGAACCAAGCATAATAAAGCGCACTTCAGTTTCTACATCAAGGTGCAAGGTAGTTTCAGGACTCTGAAGAGTAGAAAACAAAAACCTGCATCACACATCTTAATGTTTCAACTTCAGAGATGAGGAAAGGGACAATAACTCAGCTTCTGTTTGTATCCTGCACTGTCAGCTGTAAATCCCTGCACTTAGGTGTATCACCTTCAAAGAGCTTTAATTGGTGCCTTGGAATATTTATGGCAGCAGAAGACCTTCAGGCCAAGGGGCTGGTGCTCATTCACCAGCAGGGCAACCAGTCAGAGTATAGTCAGACTTGATCTATATCAAGTAGTTGCCACATATTCCTGCTGAGTTATGTTTCAAAAGAGCAGAGTCAGAGGAGGCCTGAGTGCAGAGAGAGGCTAACTGAGCTGGAAGGTCTCTTTCAGATGAGCCATGAGTGGGAATGACTGCAGGGTTAGTGACTGCGGAATCCCTTGGTGAATGTGGCTGTGTTAATGGAACTCAGATGGACTTTTCCTCAGCCCAGCATCTCCAGTGGACACAGGGCAGTGGGTGAAGCTTCAGAAAGCAGTACTTTTTGCCATCCTGGCAGTAGTTATCTTTTGGAGTGCAAGCTTTTTGTTCACCTAATGTGACCCAGTGCCCTGAACTGGACTGCTGAGTCATGTAGCTGCTTCTGGGTTGTGTCCTCTGCAGCTCTGGGGTGTAAGAGCATCCAGCTGCAACTTTGTCCCCACACCAGCAAAATGAGGGTATGTGCTCAGACTTTAGCAACCTGTTAAGTAAATCCCATTTTCTGTACATAGCTGGATAAAGGGATGACTTCCTAGATATCAGTCTATCTTCCTAGACAGCCAGTCTAATGTGACAGCAAATTCCTCAAATAGCTCATATGCTTTCCCATGAATAAAGCACTAGAGTGTCAAACTTTACAGAGATTTAAAAACAACCGAGTGTGTTGTTTTTAATGACTCTTCAAACTAATATGGGAATTCCTCCTACCACAAAGCAGGAATCTTTATACTGTCTGTCTGTCAATGGCTCAGATAGGCCGCCAGGGGGAAGAGTTTATCTGTCTTTCTGGTACCAGGCCTTCATTCCTGGACCTCTTTAAAACTTGATTAAGTTAAAGTAATTTTTGTGGTCTAGTACAGATTACAAACCTTCCCTGAAAGTATGTTTTTCTTTGGAAAATAAATAATTCCCTTCCCTTACATACTAAAAACCTGGACAAATCCTACCTGCAGATTCCTGCTCTCTCTGAAAGTATTTGTTTACTAAGCCTGTGAATGTGTCATCAAAAGTCTCGCTGACTGTTATGGGATGGGAACTGACTTTCTTAATTGGCAAAGCTGCAAATTCCAGCTCCATTTCTACTGCAGACAGTGTTTGGTTGAACTCTGTAAAACTGCCCGCTTTTAGATGATGATCTTTTCAGGAGGAAGTGTTACCAGCACTGCTTTGAGCACCAAGTTTTATATCTAACTTTTAAAATTTGCTTTTGTAGAGAGAAAACTGGCACTGGCACCTTCTCTTTTTCCTTCTAATCCTCAAAACTACATTCTCCTTCTCCTCTTGCTCCTCCCCACCTGCAACTCCAGAGGAGCTGGTTCTTACGTGATTTACCACGAAGCAGAGAGGAAAAATCTCTGTGACCCTAAGCTCACTAAGAGCAACACACTTCTGCCCCAGGAAGGGCCCCAAAAGCTTCTCATCCTGAAATTTGTAGAAAAAGAAAGAGGTCCTGTAGATTTTTATTCTCTTGATGAAAGTCTTGCTATAATTACTGAGCTTAAGGGTATTGAATTTTTAAAATGTCAATGCAGAGGACATATTAAGAAGCCCCATTATCTGTGCTACTAGAATGAAACCTAAGACTTCACACTGTCTGTTGCAGGATTGTTTTGATGCCTGTTCCACAAATGTTCCCAAAGCATTTCCCATGGGTGATGCTTGCACTCCTTGTTACATACATTGACAACATGGATGTAACCCTGCAGCTACTTGCCAGGTAGCATAGTATCATCTTAATTTTACTGGTAAGAGTGACTTATCTGAGGTCACGGTGGAAAAAAATGATCATCTTGATCTCATTGTGATTCTCAGTGGAGTTCCCTCTCTCTGACAGCGTAAATCAAAGGGCAAAAAATTAAATCAGTGGAAAACTGATGTAGCTTTTCATCTGTTATCCCTGCATTCCCTGTGCCTTTTGAGCTTATTTGATTGCCTTTCAGAGACATAGCTTTTAAATTTAATTAGCATGCTATTACTCTTTCCTCTATCTGACATGGAAAAGCTGGAATTAATTGCATATTGACTAACTGAACCAGTTACAGCAAGGCATTGCATTCATCCAGTGGTGTGCAAGAACTTGGGGCTCACTGAGCTGCTGCTTGCAGGCTGTGACCTGCAGTACTTGCAGGCACACCTGGAGGAACTGCCACCTCCAGCAGCGAGCATGAGACCTGAAAGCAAAGATGGCTCTCTTGCTTGTGTTGCAGAGCAAAGTTGTCTCATCTGTGCTGCCTCTGCCTGCAGCACTGTCTGTGTACCACAGACACATTTTGTTTATACATGTATGTGTGAATTTATCTATGTATTATATGCATTTATAGGTGTGTAGATACATTTATCTGTACCGGGTCTGGCTGGGATGGAGTTAGTTTTCTTATCAGCATCCCCTGTGGTGCTGTGCCTTGGATTTGTGGTGTGTTGTTGACACACAGGTGTTTTTGCTGTGTACTTGCTTGGCCTGAAGGTTTTCTTTTTCCTGCTCTACCCCCCTCCAGCAGACCATTCATAGAATGGTTTGGGTTCGTAGGGCCCTTAAAGATCTCCTAGTTCTGACTCCTGCTGCCGTGGGGGGTGTATGTATTGTATGTCTGAGTATATATGGGTCCACAAAAACAATTTGGGATCCGGAACATCTCTCTCATAAGGAGAGCCTGCAGGAGGTGGGCCTGTTCAGTCTTGAAAAGACTGGGAGGGGATCTCATTAATGCACATAAATATCTAAAAGATGGCTGCCAAGAGGATGGTGCCAGACACTTTTCAGTGGTGCCCAGTGAGAGAGTGAGAAGCAATGGCCATAAACTAAAACACAAGAAGTTCTACCTCAACTTGAGGAAAAACTTCTCTACACTGAGCGTGGCAGAGCACTGGAACAGGCTGCCCAGGGAGGTCATGGATCTCCCTCTGGAGATGTTCCAAACCCACCTGGACACATTCCTGAGTAACCTGCTCTAGGTGACCCTGCCTTGGCAGGGGGGTTGGACTGTGTAATTTCTAGAGGTTCCTTCCAACCCTAATGATTCTGTGATTCTGTGATATTGAGGTACATATACCTATGTACGGTATGTATGTGTTTTTATACGTGCATATAATGTATATTTACACACTCCTACATACAGCCATAGCCGCAGACGTCCACGCTCACGCTTTGTATGCGCACTGAGATGTTCATGTACACATACACCTATACTCCTGTGCCTCTACAGCCACGTGCTTGGTATATACGCAGGCGTGTATGTTTTGCACGCACACTGACCCACATATCCTGTACAAACACGCGTCTCCCTATGCGCTGTGTGTAAATTGACATCCCCGCGTGTCCCTCGCCGCTCTCCCGGCAGGCCGGGCCGGGCCGGGCCGCGTCCCCANAAGCGGCGGGGCCGGGCCCGCACGGACCCTCGCTCAAGTGAATGTAACCCCGCTAAGGCGCGTGTGCTTGGCCAGCATGTCCGGCGAGCTGACTCAAAGTGTCATCAAGAGAATAATCCGCCAAGTCGGCCTGGAGTGCGCTGCCCAGGGACAAACCCTCTCTGAAACCTTGGTGGCCTTCATGGTAAGCGTGAAAGGAAGCGTTCAGGGGCTGGCGGCAGCTTGGAAATACCTTGGTTTCCAATTGCCTGCATTGAGAAATTTTAAAGGGGCATTCAGCGACATCCAGTATAGGGTCCTAAAACCCTGAAAAAGTATTTTATTCCCCTGAAATCTATGTGAATATAATGCCCCAAGAAGGCTGCAGGTCCTGAGTCCTGGAAACTCTGAACTCCAGCTCAGAGCTCTTTCTCAGTTTTCTTNATAGCCGCAGACGTCCACGCTCACGCTTTGTATGCGCACTGAGATGTTCATGTACACATACACCTATACTCCTGTGCCTCTACAGCCACGTGCTTGGTATATACGCAGGCGTGTATGTTTTGCACGCACACTGACCCACATATCCTGTACAACCACGCGTCTCCCTATGCGCTGTGTGTAAATTGACACCCCCGCGTGTCCCTCGCCGCTCTCCCGGCAGGCCGGGCCGGGCCGGGCCGCGTCCCCATGGCAACGCCCGGGGCTAGCGCTCGGCCGCGGCCGCTCCCGCCCGTCGCCAACGGCCGGGCCGCGGGGACAGGGGCACCGGGGCGGTCTGGGGGCGGGACAGGCTGCCCGGCAAGCGGCGGGGCCGGGCCCGCACGGACCCTCGCTCAAGTGAATGTAACCCCGCTAAGGCGCGTGTGCTTGGTCAGCATGTCCGGCGAGCTGACTCAAAGTGTCATCAAGAGAATAATCCGCCAAGTCGGCCTGGAGTGCGCTGCCCAGGGACAAACCCTCTCTGAAACCTTGGTGGCCTTCATGGTAAGCGTGAAAGGAAGTGTTCAGGGGCTGGCGGCAGCTGAGGCTTTCAGGGCTGACCTGAGCTTGGAAATACCTTGGTTTCCAATTGCCTGCATTGAGAAATTTTAAAGGGGCATTCAGCGACATCCAGTATAGGGTCCTAAAACCCTGAAAAAGTATTTTATTCCCCTGAAATCTATGTGAATATAATGCCCCAAGAAGGCTGCAGGTCCTGAGTCCTGGAAACTCTGAACTCCAGCTCAGAGCTCTTTCTCAGTTTTCTTCTGCAGGCAGATAAACCATTGTTTTCTTTCAGAGGTGAAAAAGAGAAGTGTTACCAAGTTTTAATAATGTTTCTTCACACTCTCTTAAATGAACATGTGATCCATAGGTGAATGTTTAATGCAGCTGTTAAATTTGTTCTTCAATGTTTACCTCCTCCCTCTTATTTACCTCTCCTTATTGTGATGGATAATTTTGTTTGTTTCTCTGCTCAGACAGGGCCAGGTAGTATAAATGGGCTGAATATTTGAAGGAGTGGGCTCTGATCCCACTTAAAGTGAAAATTTAGTGAAATTAGTCTCAGTATTGTCCTTGGTAGACAACCATAAGTATCCAAAAAACATTTTACATTCTGGCATCTCTTAGGAGACACAGCACTGCTGCGGAATATTGTCTGAATGTGCCTGCAAAGCTGTGTCTGAAGAAAGATGGAGCTAGGTTCCTTTTTAATTGATGATCAGCTTTTGATAAACTTGTATATAATTGTAAATGGTTCACAGCAGTACTGTTAATCTGTTATATTTTCCCCTAAAGGTGACACTGCAGCTTTAGAAAATAGATTGGGCTTAAAAGCAGTATTAATCAATTAAGCAGGAAAATTTTAATGAGTAAAAAATTTGTGCAAGTGGCTGACAAGACACCCAGCATGAACACCAGTTGCAAACATGCACATATTTTGCTGCATAGAGAACACTATGGGTTTTTTATTCAAATGGTAAATATTTATACTGATGCCTATAACACCAACTGAGAAGTTTATAAACAACCATGATGGATTTTCAAAAAATGTTACTTAGGAAAATATTTTTCCAAGTAATTTTTAAAGGAGCTATATTTAAATGTTTTTATCACAAAAAGATTGTTTTCTTCATTTGTGCCTGAGAACTGAGATTGAAACTGGCTAGATGAGAAACAAAGTAATTTTGTTTCTTTATCGAAGACTGAAATGGATAAAAATGAATAGTAAAGAAGTATTGAATGCATCTGAGATTTTTCAGAAAATAAAAGGTGAGTTGAAAAGACGATATTTTGAGATGTAAAGTAGTATTTTTCTTTTGGCAATCTCTAGGTGAAAGCTGTTGTTTTAGATCCAAGAAATGACTTTACTATGGATCGAATCCTTACAGAAAATGATATGCAGAAACTTATCCAGGTAATTTTCTGACATGATGTTGAGAGTCAGTACTTAGCTAAGACTACAGCATTATTTTCTACCTGTTCCTGTAACTAAAATGGCCTGAACACTTTCAAAATTTTAGTGCTACTTTATTCTCGTGGTTCTGTAACTAAAGACTGGACTATGTTTCCATAAATAAATGCCTTAGAAAAGCTTTATATGGAGAGAATGGTAGCGAGGGGGCTCTACAGCTGTTTTGAAACCTGTAGTAGATCACTGTCAGTTCAGACGTTTCCCCAGAGATGAGAGAGAACTCACTTCTCTGACTCTCTTTTTAGCTCTGTGTTACCAGACTGCTTGACACAACAAACCCATCCCTAAGCACAATTAAGATGCAAGTTTACTTTGATATGAACTATGCAAACCGAGGTAATTTCAAATATGTTTTCATAGAAGTTGATGATGAGTTTAGAATTTAATAATAGTAATTACTGTTAAATGAATGCTGGCAGTAAAGCAAAATAAAAATCCCAGGGGAAATTTACTGTACAGGATGTTTCAGTATGGATATAGTAGAGAAAAGTGTACATAAAATTTGAGAGTACACTCTTCTCATCCTGTCCAAGAGATTTACTGAATAGAATGTATTAGGTTGCTTGAGGACAATTACACTTTCAGGTTCAGTGGTTAGCTGTCTTCAGCAAGAAAAACTTGCACCTGCACCTGTGTGTCTGAAGGCACTCAGAACTCCGCTTATGTATCTCAAAGAGATCTCAGTGTTTTATCAATATCCCTAATTGGGAGATTTGAGTAATCTTGAACAATCAGTTACAGTTTTAATTGAGTACATTTTTGTCTCATCAGTAGTAATTTCATATGGTCTGAGAATGGGAATGTGAAAATAAAATGAGATGGGGAAAATGCCTCTGCTTTATATGTAACTTCAGATCTCAATGGGACAGTGGCTGAGAAAGAGAAGACACAGAACAAGAAAAGATGTGAAAAAAGCATTTCTGTGGGGGGAGATAATGAAAATGTTTTCCTGTTAGCTTGGGTTAAACCCAAAGATTAGCAACACTGGGAGCTGCTCCTAAATCCTCTGAACTCTGTAAGCTCAGTAACTCCAGCAAGTTTTTGAGATCCTGAGTAGTGTTCAAATTTGAGCATGTAACTTCTGGTGTGTTTGAAATATGCCCTACAGTCAGAGGAGTCCAGAGAGCCAGAGACTTGCTGTTTAATTTGGCCTGAATAGTTCTCAGGACTCTACTGACTGATGTTAATCATGCTAATTATATTAACGTGTAACTCTACTGTTTTTAATTCTATTGGTGTAGTACACTATGAACATCTCTTCCACATACCTGTGCTTCAGCAGCCTTAGGTTGGTGCTCTGACTGTGGAAATGAATTGCACCCTCTGTATAAGCCAAATTTCAAAGAATTTAAATAGCACTTTCTAAGTGTCCTTCTTTCCTAGATGACTTACTCAGTGAGCAGGAGCGTGTTCTGGAAGGAAAACTGTCTCCTGTGGTCAGAGCTATCACAGAGGCTGGCCCAGGTGCGCAAGAAGAAAGGGAGAATATGTATCAAAAGATTGTTACCTATGTGCTGCTGAGATCTGGCCTGGGATCCCCAACAAATATTGAGGCTGTCAGGGAGGTAACAGGTCAGTAAACTCCCAGCTGTGAAATTGGGCTTTTCTTCTTGAAAAATAAAATTTAACCTTCTCTTTGTTGATATTTAGATACAAACATGGTAAGCTGTGATGAATAGTTACTATCCAAACTGTCATTGCTCAGGCTTGAAGTGTAAATTTCCCATGGATTTCCTACTTTTTGCATTTGTTCAGGAGAGGGTATTTTTGCTTATTTAATGGTTTTCTTTTCTGTTCCCTTGTATTGAGGGTTTTCTCCCACTTTGTAATGCTTGTAGCTGCCTTGCAGAGTGTATTCCCCCAGACAGAGATGATTACTTTCATCTCACTCAGTAAGAAGGACAAAGAACAACAGCTGAAAGATCTTGCCATGCTAGTCACAGGAATTCGTTTGTACAACAAGCAGTGCCAGAAAGGAGGAAGCAGCATTGATGACTGTAAGTAAACAACTGCATTTGATCTGGGTATTCCCAATTCATTCTTCCTGGCCTTCTTCACTGGAGCTGCTCCAGTAATTTCCCATCTCAGGGAGGCCTGTTATTGTTATTAGTATTCTACAAATTAGGAAACTGAGAATTTAAAATTGTGCAGATTCTCTCAGGAAACCCATGTTAGTTGTAGCAACAGAGTTGCATCTACTATAAAGCAAGTTTTCTCACATTCCTTGATTTGACTGTGATATTTCCACACCTGTAATTCTAAATATTTGAAACAACCTGACCAGTGAGATAGGGTGGTTGAATCTGGTTTGCAAGTATTTGGAAATGCATGAATATAAGGACAAAATTTAGAAATCAAAATTTTATTGGAAGACCATTATGCTCAAATATATCACTTTAACCATTGCATAAGGATTTCATTAATTCTTTTTTATACATATTTCGTATTTATTCTATGTGAATAGTGCCAGCCATCCTGAACGAAGCCATTCCATCAGCTACACAGACTGTCGATGAACGTCTGAATTCCTGCCAGCTGCTAGCCCACCGCTACACAGCCCTGCTGGAATCCAAGCAGGAAGACCCCCACAGATACTCCCAGCTTAGTACCTTCAAATTAAAAGAAGCACTATTCAATGCGAGACAGTACGAAGGCTTCCTGCGCATCCTTCTGGTGAGAGATCATCGTGTTATATATCCTGTGGACTTTTATTGCAGATGGAATGTCTTCAAGTTACCTACTTGTACAGGACAGAAATACAAGAAAATTTATTCGGAAATAAATGAAATAAAATAAAATAAAATATATCTCTAGATAAAGGTTGGAAAATACCTTTAAAATCATCATACCATTAACCTATCAGCCTGGCACTGCCAAGTCCACCATTAAACATTAAACAGTTGTTTGCATACTGATTCTCTACCCCAAAAGGCATGAGAGAAAAAATCTCCTTGATCAATCCATAAATCATCTCAGTTTTAGTCTGCAGAAACCCCCAAAATATATGGAGTCATCAAAAGTCTTTGAAGAATACAGTTTAAATTCTTGTTTTGTTAATGAAGAGCTTTTCATTTGTCTTTTGAGAAACTGCAGGTATTTATTAGTCTTTCCTATATAAGGCATAGAAAAAAAGTTGGTTTTTTTAAATTTTTTAAAGTTTTGTTTTCTTCATTGGGAAAATGTAGAGGATTTTCTATAAAAAATGGTAGTTTATGTGTGAGTGAAGTGCCTGAACACCTGAACATTTAAGGAAAAATGTTATAATGTGTTATAAACGTTATAAGGAAAAATGTATTTTGTGGAAAGCTAGAGTACATTTCATTCCCTAAAATAGTTGTTCTGAAAATAGTTGAATGAAGAGATCCAAGTAAATACTTATTACTAAATACTTGATTTTTTGAGTATGATATGTGTTACCTGGAGTTCTCTTTCCAGTCTGACGCAATTACAAATGCTCGAGAAGTTGAATCGTTGGGTGTTCAGTTTGAAGCAACAATGAGGGTATTGAGAAACACAGTGCAGGATAAGACTTCCATAGAGTCCAAAGACATTTTTGTAAGTATCACGAATGGAAAACCCATTACTTCTTCTGTAGAAAAAAATTATTAAAGTAAGATACTTTGCTGGTGTGTTTTCGAATAGTTTATGTTAAGAAAGAGGCTACATATTTTCTCTCTATTACAGTATCATCTGTGATTTTTGAAGGGGCAGCTAAAAGACTTGCTCTTAAGTTATGAAAAAGGCAAGGTACAAAAAGGGAGCAAAGGAATTAAATGGTATTTTACTGTAAGCGTCTTGAGTTATTTGTCAGTATTTGTAGATTTACAGTGATATTTTCTTTTTTTGTGTGTGTAAATATTCTTTCCTGTTACTTGCAGAAACTGTGAGAACACAATGATTGCAGAAAACAGCACATCAGAGTATGATTCTTTTAAAGTTCCCTCAGATAGCAATCCCTGTAATTACAGTATGAGTCACTGATATAATTTTTCTGAAGAAACTGGGTTTCTGTGATGGGGGTGTCAGCCTCTTTTCCCCTCCCAATAGCTTCTGAACCTGTTGGCAAGTTTCAGTCACATTTTTCAGAGCCCAAAGATCTCAAAATATGTCATTTTCTGAAATTTTTGTGGGAAAAAAAAAAAAGGCAACTAGAGACACACAATTAGAGCCCTACCAAGATCAAGTCTGAAATGGTTTGTGTGCTGTCTGGCCAGTGAGCAGCCCCTGAAGGTACCTCTGCAGGATTGATATTCTGTACTGTTGCACCCTTGGTTGGGAGCTACAGGACATGGGAGGGAGGTACTGGGGGGAGAGGGAATGAATGCTGTGAACTACAGGTATTATGAGGGAGGCTGCTTGATGAGCGTGTGAAAACCTGGGATTATTATGCTGGCATGTTATAAAGGAAACGGGAGAGAACTATGCTAGAAACCAGCTTAATTTAATTTGTTTTTCATGTAAGATCTTGTTATTTTTTTTGTGATTTGATTATCATTCCAATGCCTTGTGGTTAGCTGCTGCACCAGCATGCAGTTTCATACATATTTTAGGTTATTTTTCAACATTCTAAGCTAATTATTAGAAAGCAAAATAAAGCCTACCGTGGAGGAAGATCATGACCCCCACCTACTCAAAGTATTTTTTACTCTTCCCATAAGGGCATCCAAGCTGGAAACTCTTGGGAATGGCACTTTAACTGAGTGATACAAGCTTCAGTTTATGTATGCTTTTGATTTTATAAGCCAGATGTTCTCATTTGGAGAACATTTTCTCCTCTTGTCCAGCTGCTCAAAGCAGTTTTTCCTCTTCTATATCTTTGTGGGGCTTAAGTGACAGATACACCTTATCATTTTCCCTAAAAGCTGTCTGTTGTTGTTTTCTGCCTTCCTAGAATTTTTTTTTGCTCCAAGTTGGTTAGTTGTTTTGTCTTCTCTGCTGAAGACGGAATATATAATGCCTTTTGTTCTCAGATCCTTTTCAGCTAGAGATTTTTCTATTAACACAGCATTTAAATAACTTTTCTTGTCTTCGTCTTGTTGCTGACAAGCTGGATCCTCTACAAAGGTAGAGAAGCAGGGCATTCTGTCTTTTAAAAAGCATAGGAGAAGGCCCCTATTTGTAGTAAACATTTGTTTTAGGAAAAATAGTACATTTCACTAATATTCTTTGTTTATTCTATTAAGAATGCTTTTGATCTTGCTGCCCTTCCTTTAGTTTCTTCCATTTTTGTAACCATAACATTTCCACAGCATTAGCAATGCTGATGAATTCCAGAGCTGGCTTTGTTGGCTGCTCTTACGATAGTGTTGTTAACATGCATAAAATGTGTTGTTAAGTTTACATTTCAGATTGGTTGAATCTCTTCCTCTGAATGCTCTCTGTGTGTTTAGATGTAACAGAGTACTTTTTATGTCACTATCATTGAAAACAGCATTTCTACTTAAAGCTTATAGGCTGCTTCTTTATGTGCCTACACTTGTATGCCAGCATCACTGCTGGGAAGGGCAGCTTACAGCTTTGCCCTGAACCCTGGACCACTCTGAAGAGGCCTGCATCCCTTTTATTTGACACACATGGAGCTGTTGTCCAAGTCACTCTGGAAGCAGGGCAGACAAAATAACAAAACATGATAGTTTGTACATAGGTGTGGTTTTACCTAGCTTGGTAATTGATCAGGTGTGTTCCTCCTGGTCCTTATTCCTGTACACCATATTTTCAGTTATAAAACTCTATGGTCAATGAAGTGCTCAATTCAAAGCATGGTCACAGAGTACATTTATTTGGGAAAGGCTTTGGAGTAAAATATAGAAAAGTACTACTCTTGCCTGTGGGTTGACATGCTGGATATACTTGCTTTAGGCATATCTGGTGGAAGCTCCTCGTACAGTGTCCTTGAGTTCCCCTGGAATTTCTAGTTGCTGAAGACCTTGGAGATCAGGCCTGCTTTGTTCATAGCAGAGATTGTTGTGCACAGTGCTTGGGTTACACTGTAGACATAAAACAAATCTGCATTTCAGATAATTTTCTTTATGTTCTAGCCTTTGTTTATGGAACTTTCTAAGCTTTGGACCGGCTTTCAGGATGCAAAACTACTGCTAAGCTTCCTCACAAATATGACTGACAATCTGCAACAATTCTCGGAAATCCAATCACAGCTTTTTCCAGAGGAGATGCTAACATCTCTCCTGGAAGGAGTGATTGTGAAAAGTGATGAAGAAAGGATAAAAGAAACCATGGGTATGGAAAGTTAACACTTTTTTGTTTTCATTCATTTTCCAAGATTTTGTAGTTCGAATTTTCTTTACAAAAGGTGCTTTACATAAGGTGCTATATATTGATTTTTTAATACTCAGAATTTGCACAGTAAATTAAAATAAGCCTTGTAGAGTGTAGATTTACATTTTCATGTAGTGTAGCTTGGGAATTTATTTTTACATATAAAATTTAAATATAGCTTCTAGATACAAGTATACCTTACAAAAATGGCGGAATGATCAGAGAATATATATCATTTTAAAAAAAGGTTTTTCAAGTGTATTTATGTCTTTTTATACCTTTCAGAACTTTGGAAGGGGAAGGGTAGGGGATAAACAAGATAATTTAACGGGGCTTTGGTTACCAGAAGTGTTTGTAAGATGGTATCCCTAGGAACCAAGTTTTATGCCAGGGAGTTTGTAATGCATGGGTGGGTAAAAACAACATGGAAGAGTAAGATATTATCTTCCCGTTGTTGTTCCCTGTTTCCAAAGAAAACTAATGCTACTAAAGAAGGTTCCCGCAGGATTGATTTTTCAGCTGGTTCTCTTTCAAGCCAGACTAAAGTTTGGCTTTTGGGATCTGGGCACTGCAGGTCATCCGGTGAAAACCAGAGTAATCCGGTCATCCTGTAATATTATTATCTTTTATTATCTGATATTTTAATACTGAAATATTATCTGATATTTTAATACTGAAACCCTTCCTTTGTTTTATCTTTTCTTAGGAACCAGAGTGAATGTTTCTGATTTCAAGAACCAAGAATGGCTTTTTCCAGAGACTACTGATGATTTTGATGAGTTGCTAATCCAGTACCATCGTTTCTGTGCACATTCAATTGGTGTGAAAGGTCTCACCCTAGTAGGTATGCTTTGTAGTTAGACATTTTCCATACTATATATTTACACATGGACTAGGGAAAATGTAAAGGTATTCTGAATGCATCCTCTTAATTAAAGCTGGAATACTGTTTTTCCACATTTGCAGTTTTCACCCCAGATAACTTATTTCCCTTGTTAAAGTATCTTTTCTTAAATACACGAATAAACTGCCCTTAGTAGAAGGTAGGAGGGCTTGAAGAGCAAGCAGGGGCAGAAACAAGATGGGACGGAGAAATGTTTCTTCCTGCTGTATGTGCATCTGTATAATGCACGCTGCAGCTGAATACAGGTTTGTTTGCTGTTTTTAACGTGCTATAATGCAGGCATAGGGAAGTGGCCATTCCTTCTGTTTTGTGTATCTGTATGTTGCAAACATAGCCATTCATGCCTACATCATATGTATTTTTAAATAGTCATTATAAAGTACTAAAAATCTTACCTGAAAAGAATGCAAAAGTGCACTTGATTAAGTCAACTAATCATAGGAATTTTTGGTCTCTCTAGGTTCAGTTGTCTTGAAAGTAAGCCTTATTTCAGCTACCCTAGTTAATGTTTTCTGTCTCCCTATCATTTCTAGAACCTGTCCATATAGAAGTTTTTTAAACCTACAGGAGTTTGGGAGGAAAATATGGCCATTTACTTGTCAGTATTAAAGAATAGCTATTTTAATGGCAATGTACTTACACTTATTTAGTATTGCACATGAGAACATCTGTCCTGAGTTGGACTGAAGGTCTGTCTAGCCCTGTATCTGATTACTGCACATGGACAGTCATGAACATTTTAAAATTATGAGAATTCAAGTCGGAGTTATCCTTCCTTAATTATATCCTTCCTTGTCCTAGCAGTTAGTGGTTATGGGATTTCCTCTGATTAATTTTGAGTCTGTAACCTTCTGTTGAATAATCCTTCAAAGAGGTTTTTCATTTATCTAATTATTTTTTGAATCCATCTAGAGTTTGCCATGGGATATTCTTATTCTCAGGAGCCCAACAATTATAATTCTATATGGTATGAAAAGGTACCTCTTTTTGAGATGGTTTTAAGCTCTGGCTTGATAATTTTCAACAACGACTTGATAGTCCTTCTATTAGGAAAATTAGTAAATAGTAATTTTATATTGCACACAATATAAAATTGTTTTACATTGGTTTTATAACCCCCTATCATATTATTTATTTTTTCTTTTTGATGCTGAGGAGGTTTCTTCTTTAACCTCTCCTTCTATGAAAGGTATCACAAGCCTTTGATCACTCCTAGCTCCCTTTTACTTGTTCTGTTGTGTTGGAACAAAATACATTATCACAAATGTAGCCTACAGGTTGTTATAATGTTGGTTTTCTTCTCCTCCTCTGTTTGCATACTAATAATTCCTTTTTTGACTGAGTATTTTCAAGGCACTGTCTCTGGTGATTCTGTTCTTTCCTGGGCAATGATATCTGAAGCACAGCCTGCCACTGTCCTCAAAATCATTTTGTGTTTTCCTATATAAGTTATTTGGCCTTTATTGACACTTCATTTTCTCTGTTAATTTATTGTTCAGCTTCCCAGCTGCTTTATCTGCTTCTTCAATTAATCTCAGTGTTATGCCCTTTGGTATAAATGCTCTGCTGATCTGCAATCAGATATTTGCTGGAGATTATAGGGGAAACATTTGAGGGTAGAGACTGGTTTCTTATGCCTTTGCTATGTGTTTCATCTGTTGTTTTTCTGAGACATGCACTAAGGCATGCTGGATGTGAACTGACCAAAAGCAGTTTTACTGACCTAACAAAATAGACTTTTCTATATTTAAAAAAAGCTTGCTTTCAAGGGTTTATACTGAGTTCAGAAAAAGAAGGAAGTGAAACTAACTTGAGGGAAACACAGAATCTTGATTACAAATGTCTTTTGTATTGGATATCATACTGTTCACTATTTTAATTTGTGGAGTTTATTTTGGGTTGGCTTTTCTTCCCATTTTTAGGAAATCCTGCTATTGGAATTTTGAAGCACAAGGAGAAATGTTATGTTTTCAGTTCAAAAGAAGCTGCATACAACTTTGCTCAAGATCCAGATAAATTCATTCAATTGAATGTAGAAAAAGCAAAAGAATATCCAGAGCTAATTCAACTGCTTGAGCTCCATCATCAGTTTGAATACCTTGTTCCACATGCACAGGTACACACTGCCCATGTCTCTTGCTGAACAGCTGCTGGGTCACTGACTGGTCTGTCCTTTCTAAAAGAGAATAGATGATACCTATCTTTAGAGAAGAATAAAATCCTCTGCCTATCTGAAGGTCCGTCTTTTCCAGGTCTTCAGAGTGTTGAAGAAACATTTCTACTTAATGTCATTCTCACCTTATCTCTTCATAGGAGAATATGTAGATCCAAAGCATTCTGGCAGTGATAAAAGCTGTTAGTCCACAGCCTACGCAGGTCTTGTGTCTGATATTTCTTTTCCTCATTTTTGCAAAAGTAGCTTAGAGGAACAGTAAATAAATGCAACAGAAGATAAGTCAGATATCATCAGATACCCAGTTAGCTGGAGTTTTAGCTTAGCAGTCCATCCATGTGTGCTGGATGAGAGTGTAGTGATACCTGGGGACAGGATTATGGAACACACTACAAAATAAAAGGAGAGTAACCAGTAATGAATGTGATGGTTCTACTATGTGAAATTCAAAGACTTGATTTGGATTTATAGACAAGATTCTCCGTGATCCACTTGTGAATTTTACGTCCCTAGGAGTGGAAAGAATGTAGTCTTGAACTGCCCTTGGTTTGAAACATAGTTTATATTCCAGCTGTAGCAGATATGTGTGCACTTCTCCCAGTTATGATTTGTGATTTTTAGTCCATTCATAAAGACAAACTGAGGTGCCTGCATCATAAAATACTGGTGGTGGTGGGACCCTTTTTCCCCAAAATTCAACAATTAAGCACTCACTAGGTATCCAGGAGCCTGCAACTCAGCTGTGGCCTCTGCCTTAAGGGTTTTCTGTCAGAAATTAAATCCAACAGTTACTCAATGTTTTCCTTTTAGCAGGGGCATGGGGAACAAAAATATTGTTGAATGTAAAAATCATTACCCACTTGTGGTTTGCAGGTCTCCATTTACTTTTAAAAAGTAGCATATCCATATGCTATTTCTCTGTATTCTTCTCATTAATGCCTTGCTTGGCTTTGTTTGTTTTTTTTTCATCCAGGCCAGAAATGCAAACAAATGTTCGATGAAACCACCCCCAAAATGTGACAGTAGTACTCAAACTGATACTCATATCTTGCCTCCAACTATTGTGAGATCCTATGAATGGAATGAATGGGAACTGAGAAGAAAAGCTATAAAATTGGTTTGTACTGTTACTACCAGATGTTCATTGTTGGATAACAAAGTTGAGAATAAATTATTCTTAACTTTTATTCTTAACTTATTGAAACATAAGTCTAACCTTTTATTCAAAGACATACACTTCATTACAACTGGTTCAATATTTTTTTCTAGGTATTTTCTGTCCTTATTTCTAGACTTCTTCTCTCACTTCTTCCATATTTTTCCCTGTTTTCTGAGCAGTGCTTCCACTGCTGTATCTGTTAATTTCAAATTTTTCAGTTGCCTTCTTTATGTAATAAGAGTTTGTTTTGAATTGAATTGCATTGAATATTAAAGTTGTTCTACATTCAAATCAATTTAATGGGTTGAACATACTACTGTATAATTTCTTTGTGAAAAAAAGCCAGAGCAAATGTTTGTCATACTATCATGATGATTTTCTGATGGATTGGAAATCAGTCTGTCCGTAGAAGGTTGACCACATACGTACATAAAAAACTTTTAAATTAACAGCATATATTTGGGAAGCTTCTTTCTAGGGTTTGCCAGCACATGTAGTTATCATGGTCTAGCACCTGATTTTCACAATTCAATCAAAATGAACAACTTGTGAGTACAGGGAATATTGCAGTTAACAATATCAACTGAACACAGAATACTAAAGGGATTTTTTTCTTCTGTGAACAGATGCACTGTGGTCTGCTGGGCAGCCTATTTCCTTTCTGTTTTTCTTTTTGCCATGAAATCTCTAACATTTTAAAAGCAACCCAAAATTTTGGACTGAGGAGTCTTGCCAGTGTTGATAGCTTATAAGGGATTCTAAGAAATAGTTGTTACTGAGGTATATAAAGAAGCCAATTAGGTTTACAAGAAGCCTAGCTAAAAGCCTCTTTTGCTTCTGTAAAGGACAAAAGTACATAAATAAACATAAGATGTGGTCAGTGGCTCTTCAGCATAAGCAAAAGTGGATATTTCCCAAAATCTGGTCATGAAGACCATTCACAAACAAATTTGTAGCTTATTAGTTTGAAATATTTAGAGAAAGTACTTTAAAGTACTGAGGGTGTTTGACTTCAGCTGTCCAAATGTGAGCTTAGTGATGTGGAGCTGAAATAAAAAATCCCAGATGCCTGCAAAAGTGCTTTGACTATGGTGATCTGTAATATGGAACTGATAAAACATTTAATATCAAAGTGATAAAATGACAGAAATAGTTTACCAGTGCATCAATTAATTTGATACTTCAGGGGAGCATCAGACATATTTGTGGGTTTTGTTAGAGGATGAGCTCAGATGCCTTTGGGGTTTTTTGTGTTGTTCATACTCAGCCAAAAAACTTGTAGTGGTATGAAATGTAAAATATTACTTTGCTAGAACACCTATATGCTGTTAGAAGTAAAATTTTTAGCTCACGTTTGTTTCTCTGTGCAAGCACAGTTCCTTGTAATAGCATACATTCAGTCATTAAAACCCCCAGGAAAAAAAAGACTTAATATATTGTTTTTCTTCCCATGCCATCTCCTCTGTAAGTTCCTTATTGTTCTTTTCTGGATTCTCCACGATGACTCTGCATATGAGATTCAGTTGTAGATTAAGGTACCAAAATGTGCCTGCATTTAGGTGCTTCACCTTCCATTCCAGCAGAGAGAGACCTCAGTGGTGGAGTCTGGAGAGTATTTTAACTTGCCCTGATACAACATTTAGAACATTTGGCCAGCTGTATCACTCTCCAGCTTCCACTGACTCCAGTCTTCACTGACTGGACTGGACTCCAGGGACTTTCTCACTTAGATGTAGGGGTCTGAATTTCAGTACATGAGACTGTACTTTATACATTTTGAGGAGAACATTATATCATAATTTACAGTGTTTTACATCGTTGCTGACATAGAAGTCTCAGTGGAACAAGGAACATTTTTTTGTTTCAAGTGCTGGCTTTGGAATATTAACACTTTGTGAGAAGTGGTTTTGTTGTTGTATCTACAGCAATTTCTGTGAATAACCAGCTTTAACCATAAATTACCCTAACTTTCACCCCTTGTCAAGGAGTTAGTGAGCAACGTGGTGTAAGAAGGCATTTTTTCACTTTTATCTGATACTTCGTGACACCAACCCCTAAACCTCATCACATTTGGCAGAAACCAGACAAAGACTGGAAGCATTTGCCATGAAAACATTCTAACAAAACAAAGGTGAAGCATTTAACAAAATTTGAAGGACAATGACCAATGAAAAATATGAAATTATAAGGAGACTCACTTAAAATTGTGTGGGCTACCTAAAGTGCTGGTCACACATCCTGTTAGTTCAGGGTTTACCAAATCACAGTCGCAACCATGTATTACAGGAGGGTAAGGTGGGCCGTGTTCCAGGTTTGCGAAGCCCACGGATGTAAAACAGTCTTAAGACAAACACTCTTAAGTATATACTAGTGCTAAAATGTCCAGAGTTTTGCTTACTCTGATTCTTTTTGTGTCTTTAGGCCAATTTGCGCCGCAAGTTAACTCATGCCATGCAGACTGATCTCAGCCACATGAGAAGAGAGAACTTCACCCAAGTGTACTTGCCAAAAGATGTCAGCACCCAGACTAAGCGTGACAACTCAAGCAACGTACCCAAACCCCAGATTTTCTTGAAAGGTCTCCGAGGAGGACCATCTCCCACTACTCATATGGTCGCAGTAGACTTAACAAGACCACTGGATGAAACCTAAGTGAAAATGAGAAACCTGAAGACACATCTTGAATGTGTATATAAAAATCCCTGAATATATTTGAATTTAGACACTAAAGATTTTGCTGTGTCTGTTGATTCCGAGAACAGTTTCATTTATCTTATCTGTTGGGGCTGCTGACCGGCATTAAGTGACAGAAGTGATAAGACTGAAGCACAGACTTTAAATGGCAATTTAGAATCAAGATGTTCCCAAGGACTTTCACTTCTAACATTTACATGTGTAGCATTCTGGGATTTTACTGAAGTTTTAATGCAACAACTGCTTTTGAAATACTATCTCTAAGTGAAAAAAATTACCCCAGGCGAGTCACTCAAATGTCACAGCTCCAGCCTTAAAGCAGAATTGTCAAGAAGGTAAAACCAACAAAATGAAACCAGTCTGGGTCCTTGGGCCTGTCCATTTGTGCTGGCATTAATGCAACCCAATGAGTGTAGGCCAAGGCTGGGAGGTTGAGAAGAGGGAATCTATCTTGGATGGTTCTGGCATCCTTTCAGGTCTCTAGCAATTTCTTGGCTAAACAGTGTACAGGTGAGCACTCTGAAGACCATAGGAACTTGACTTCAGGGGACGTTTTTGAAAGCTCTGTTTTGCTTGTGTTTGAAAAACTAAAGCACAACAGAGAAAATGTTTTTAGCTTTATGTCATTGTGACAAAGAAATATGTGCCAGATCTGATCAATGCAACTGCAGACAGCATTTCTGTTTGTGAAAACCCAAATTATTTGAGCTTTAGAATGAAACATCTTCTCAAGTGGAAACAGCGAGTACTTTAAAACAGAGATTCTTTTCATGACAATAAAGACTTCCACAAGCTGTTATCTGCACAATGTCCAGGTGCACAACTGTGATTGCATAGGGTGTGCTAAGGTTTCTAAATCCCTTTTTTTTGTGTGTGTTGTGATGCAGTGTGGTTTCCTGGCTCGTTGTTAGACAAGCTTGTGACAATGAAGCTCAAAGATTCAAGCTGCTGGGTGATTTTTCTGTCGCATTGTGCAGGATAGCATTCTCTTTTTGTGTAACTGTTTCCAAGATACCTGTCTTCACTTTTAAAAGTTATACAACAGGGACGAATCCCTAAAGCATTATTAAAAAAACAAAGGAGCGTGAGGGGAGCACTACGAAAGAACTTTGCTAAGTGGTTTTTGACTAGGTGATTTTCTCTGTTGGGAAAATAAACTAATTAGTAGCAGCCAGATGTGCTGCTCCTCCATGTTTTTAAATTATGAGCAGGCACCAATGATTAGATTTATTAATTAAAATATCAATGCAGCTACTAGCTGCAGCTTTTTTTTTCCCCCAGAGAAAAATACCCTGTCACTTCTTTATTAAACACTTTTTGTTGCTGTGATCTCTCTATATTATCATCATTTGCTTTGAGGCTTTTATGTTAACAGTTCTTACCAACCAACTGGTATTTCAAGAATCCAGAAATACATTCTATTTAAAAGTAAACTGATGATTGAAATTTCATTTTATCCTACTTTGTTCTTTTCCACTGGAGAAAGTACTGCAGTGCTGTAAAATACTGGGGAATACAATTGTAACCTCCATCTCGGATTTGTCGCGGCAGAAACGTGTCGGTGGCTACGAGCTTACTCCTGGCAATGAGAAATGCGTCTGTGAGATTCCTGGATGTCTGCTGCCAATAAAACAGTTCCGAAAAGCGGCCGGGTGGAGCAGGATGCTCTCCAGGATATCCAGGCAGGACGGAGCTCGACTCGATGGTTCGGCGCGGGCGGCGGGGCGCTCTGGACGGCCGCGCCGCACTCTATGGTGCGATGGGAGGAGCGGCGGGGCACGGCGGGCGGCTCCGGCCCGGCGGTCCTGGCGCCTTCCGCGAGCACCATGTCGCCTCCGAAAGGTGAGGGCGGCGGCGCGGGGCGCCCGGCGGGTCCCGCGGCTCCTAGTGGGCGGCACGGCCGGAGGACGGGGACAATTCCCACCCGCTTCCCCAAGAGGAAACGCGACCCGCGCGCAGACTCCCCCCTGCCTCCCCCCTGCCAGAGGGAGTGGAACTGTCCTCCCCGCTGGGGGCTGCGGCTCCGGGCGCCACCACCGCGGGAGCGAAGGGGGGGAAGGGGCTACGCGGGGCCGCGGGGTCGCGCTGGGGAGGGGCTCTCCCCGCCTGCTTTCCCGTCCTCCCGCTCTCCTCCCGCTGCCCGGGAGCTTCTTCCCGCGGTGTGGCACCGCTGCGTCCCCGGCGTGTGGGCGGCGGGTGCTCCCGGGTACGGGACTTGCCGGGTCCCCGGGACGCCTCCGCCTTTAGGATCAGCCACAGCCGCGTCTCCCTCGCCACTAGTTTCCCTCCGGGAGCGTCTGACCGTGGCGCAGCATCTTTGGGGTTTATATTTTGGGGCACCTTTGGCGCAGGTGGTCAGTGCACAGGGACATCCCCTGCACCCACCCTGTGGGCGCCGCAGGTGTCCCTGAAAACGCCGCCGCACACGGGTACCTACTGGAGTGTGTTTAGGTTGAACATTAAGAGGGATTTCTTCCCAGAAAGGATGATTGGGCTGGAATGGACTGCCCAGGGAGGTGGTGGAGTCACCATTCCTGGAGGTGTTGAAGGAAAGACTGGATGTGGCATTTAGTGGCACGGTCTAGTTGACTTGGTAGTGTTCATAGGTGAGATTCGATGACACCGGAGGTCTTTTCCAGCCTAATTGATTCCGTGATTCTCTGTGATTCTGTGTACAACGAGGCCAGAGCCTACACGGTCCCGAAGCCAGAACCTCGGGCAAGCCGGGAGGGCTTAAATCCACCAGGAAGGCGCCGCCTGCCCCTCTTCCAGCTCCCCCGTGGAGGGCCTTGCCCAGGGCTCCCCAGCTCCCGGCAGTGGCTTGGCGGGGCCTGGAAGGGTGAGGGGCAGGAGGCTCCCAGCGGTGTGTGCCAGGCGCCCACCACCCCGTATAACCTGGCAGGCAGCCGGTTGTGCTCCCTATGCCAGGCTTGGCCCGGGGCTGCCTTCCAGGAGCCCTGGCAGAACCCTTAGATGAGCCGTGTAGATGTGTGGGAGGCCCGCACTTGTATCCTGAGGCTTTTGGCCTGTCTGGTCCCTTTTTGCCAGAAATAGTTTCATCCAGGTGGGATTTACTGGGAAAAAACCAAAAGCTTCTTCCAGCTCTTCTTTTCTTTAGGTGGGTGCGAGTTCAGATTTATCAGCAAAAGTTACAGGTGCCCCAGCTATGTTCTGCTCCTCTTGCTGCACTGGTACTGATGCAGACATGTGAGTCAGGCTGGAGAAATGTCCAGGCTGAAAATAATTACAAATACCTTTTTACATAATGCTGGAACGAGCTGGTCTAGATACTAGATTCATTATGTCTTGCTGCATTTGGTTTACCCAAGTTTCCAAACCATTGCCAAATTGGGGCTTTTTTTTTTTTTTTAAAGTAGTTAATAGAACAAGGATTAAGTTTAGCTTTAGTTTGGTGGTGCATACTTAAAATCTTCACGTGTCAAATCACAGCATTAATATAATTTCTGTCAGCACTGAAACATCATTAGAAAATACTTTTTGTAAAACCAGATAGGGTTAATTATATTTCCTCGTTGTTATGCCCTTGGATTCCCTCCCCACAATCCCAATTTAATTTAAAAATGGATTACAGCTTGTAAGTCTCTTCTAAGCATTGTTAGTCCAAAAACTAATTGGCTCTACCTTTTAAAAGTGGTTACTGACGTGGGTAAGATTTTTATCTATAAGGAAGTAGCTAATTTAAATGATTGCAGTGGCAGGAGGTATTAACTGTACTTTGCAGAAATGTTATGCAATTGAAGACATCTCTGGCTTGAAAGAAACATGAACCAAAGCATTGGTCGCACTGGATTCAGCAACTCATTCCTATATTAAATAACAAAGTTATTACAAAACTACTTATCCTGTATCTCGTTCCCTAATCAGCAGGGGAACACAAACTTACACCAATTAAAGCACATTTCTTTAGGATATTCAGAACACAACAGTGGCCCCAAAGGTGCTGCTGAATGACCAGTATCCACCAGAGAGATGCCAAACATAACAATCTACCAGTTTGAAAAAGGATTTTGTAGAAGCCACACATTTGCTGATGTCTCATGTTGGGTCGTGCCTTTATGCAGAGAAATCCTGTTTGGCGTTGTGTGCTCTTTTCTTTGCTGGTTTAGATACAGGCTTAGCCATTCCCTGAGCTGGCAATGCACTGGAGTGGCCTGATGGAACTCTCAGGCCTTAGAGGAGTGCAGATTTATGAAAAACTGCCTTGTGCTGGGACACCTTGGACAAGCTAACTGCCAAATTTTGCAGGATAGTAGTTGGTCCAGGTCAAAACTGTTACAAGAATTGCTACTGATGTAGAAGTATAGCGGTGGGGAAGACAGAGGGGATAACGCAGATACACAGTCCATGTGTGGTTTATTTTACTGGAAGAGCCTTAGCCTTAGACCTTTCTACAGGGAATTTTTCAAGAAAGGCCTTTGTGTGAAGTCCCGTTTGAAGCATTCAGAGCAAAATCTTCCTCTTTTACTGACTTAGGTGGAAAATAGGGCTGAAGGAAATGCTGCCTTATGTATTAAATTTTGCTAGATTTCTTTGCTGATACTGAACTTTTGTCTTTCTGCTTTTGCTAGTCTGCCAACGCTCTTTGTGTCAGAATTCAGTATGTTACATGAAGAGGATCAGCTGCCATTTCAGTGCGAGCACCTACTGTCAGCTAAAGAGCAGGAAAGCACAGAAAGATTTCTTGATTGTTATTAGATAAATATTAATGTATGATTCGTTTTTCTAGGGCATCTTACTTTCAAACACTTGGAGTTCCTGTACGAGCTTCTTTGAGAAGGCTATAAAATTTAACGAAAACTTTTTAATGGGAAGTGTTTCCTAACATTGTAATTATTGTCTGCTGACACAGTGGCGTTTGATACAGCCCTCCAGCCGGAGAACACACTGTTTCAGATCTTAAATGAAAATGGGTGTCCCGCTGAGTCGTCTCTTCTGTTTTGTTTCAGAAAATGTCAGCTTACTGTTCAAGCTGTACTGCCTCACGGTGATGACCCTGGTTGCTGCCACGTACACGGTGGCACTGCGGTACACCAGGACAGTGGAGACAGAACTCTACTTTTCAACGACGGCTGTGTGCATCGCTGAAGTTATCAAGTTGTTCCTGAGCGCGGGCATCCTGGCTAAGTAAGTGTGGGAGTGCTGATCAGTGTTCTGAAAACCAGTCCCTGCTTCTAACCTCAGGTTCTCGGGTACTGAAGTGTGGTAGCATTTGAGAATGTGGCTGGATAATCGTGCTGTGGAAGGGTAATTTTAGAGCGGGTTAGAGCTTGTGAGTCCTCATCAACTGAAACTGGTTTGTATACAGCACGATAGTCAGGTGTGTCCTTGCTGCATATTTTCTATTTTTGTATGCTTTGGAATCAGTTCAGAGTGTCAGCATGGATTATCCACGATGTTTTGGGTCTTTAAAATGTTGGCGTAGATGAAAGTTGGACTTTAATCATTTGCTGTGAGCCATCATCTGCTGAGTTACATAAAATTCTAATGTTCCTACTAATAAATTTTCCCAAACAATGCTACAGACAGACATTTTGCTGTCTTTAATAATCTGCAAACCAATGCTGAAAGACTGTGATCAAGAAATACTTGTTTCTGTAATCCCAGACTGCTGCTAAGAACCAGAACTTTAGTCCATACATGAGCATCTCAAGTAGGAAGGCTGTCAGTCTGCTGCCTTTTGTCTCAGCTTCCCTGTGCTACATCCTTCCTAGGAAGAATCTTTGTATTCTGGGCTTTTCCAAAGCCCAGTTCTTGCTGCTGTGATAGAATTTGTTCTTTTAGGGTCTCTGTCTGTCTTTGTGGCTTTTGGTACATCAGAAGGCTGGCTGTTATGTGCCAGAGGATCATGGAGTCATATGATGTACTTCAGATTTTCATCAGATCTTTTCCTCTTAACATACAAATGGCATTTTACTTGCTTTAGAAGTGGGGCAATATTGAATTTGGCAAGGCAACTGTGCCAAACTGCCTTTTTTTAACCTTTCATTAAATGGCATGTGTTAGAGAAGGCAGGTGTGACCAGTGGGGAATTTCTGTTTTTCATTTCATGCACCCTGGGCTTCTCACTCTGTCAGACTAAATGCTGGCAGAAACGACTCTGCTGACACGTGCTTGTGCTGTGGTTCTCACTGTTGTGACCAATGAGGATCCCACTGGCTCTCTGGAGACTGTAGTAGCCCATGTTTCCCAATAGTGAGGAACCTCTGGGTAGCCTCACCTGTATGTGTAATTTGTCAAATCTTGTGCACCTTGGACCCAGGCTGTTTATAGTACACCTAGTGCAGCAGGGTAAGCTTTTGTTAAGGGTCTGTAATATTGTGTTCATTAAATGTGTGAATAGTCTTTTTTACTTGAAATAATTGAAAACTAAATTACTTTTAACTCAGAAAGAAGTCTTAGCATGTTGATGTTTTTAGAACAGCCCTGCCCAGCCAAAAGTCTCTGTAGCCCATCATCTTCCCTTTGTCAGCAGAGGATGTGTAGAATAGAAGTGTAGCCAAGGGGACAAGCATGGGCTGAGCTTTCCTTAGCTGGTAGCAGAAACTTATGGATTCTGTTGTCTTGTGTTGACAGATGTGATGAATAATCTTTCCTCCTTCATTTTGCTTTTCATATCTCTACAGATCTGTGTTTTCATCACTAATTTATTTTCTAAGCTGGGAGTCCTTGTTTAATTTTTCTGTGATCATCATAGTACCCATCCTTAGAGCATTTCCAGTATTGTTACATCCCTTTTGAAACAGGATCCAGAACTGCATGCTGTATTCAGGATGTGATCATGCCATGGCATTAGGCAGAGGGGTGAAGGTGCTTTCTCTCTTTCTTTTACTCAGTTCTTTTCCTAAGGATTCTGCTCATTTTTCTGAAGCTGAGCCTTGAGCAGGTGCCATCTAAGAGCTACTTCCATCTTTTTGCCAGGTGCCCATAACTAGATTAGAGAGGGTTGCTGTATTTAGGGGTTGTCGTTTCCTATGGTTCTTTCTCATTTATTGACACCTGAGCCTTATTTACTAATTAAAATGGGAAGAATCAGATTCACTGAGCTCTTTGGAGGTTATAAGGTCTATTCTGATCTGGTCAGCTGGTGGTGTTTTTCTCTCCATAGCTGAGAGAGAGATGGGCACCAGCAGACACCATTCATCAGGCCGTGCTCACCTCTCCTTGGTAGGATGTCTGGCATGCTGGTGGGTCTGAAAGTTGCCAACTTTCTAGTAACTTCCCTTCTCAGATCACTTGTGAATATGCTGAACAGCATCAATTCCACATAGCTTCTTTCTGTGTCTCCTTTACAGCTTCCTTCCATTTTAAATCCTAACCAATTTGTCTCACCCAAGGCAAGGTGCCTTTGTAGTTCAGTCAGAAGATAGAATACCATCTGTTTTTACTGTACAGCAGGATACCTTTGTGTGGGTACCTTTTCTTTTTGAAAGAGACAGCATTGGTAACTGCAGTATACAGGATACTGGAGTGCAACTCTCGAATTGTTCCAGCTGCAGAATTTGTTTTCTTACACATTGTTACATGAAGCCTTCACTGTTTGCTCTTAAGGTATTTCCTGGAGGGCACATTGAATTGATAAATGCCAAAGAATTGTCTTGCAAAAGAGAAGCTTATGATAGTTTAAGGTGTGCTAATTGTTAACTCAGCTGTACTCTCTATTTCTCATGCTTATTTCAAGTCCTGTTCACCATCTGGTAATAGCATTTGCTACATTCTTAGCTGGTACATAACTACTTAGTAATGGATGAAGAAAAGCAGAGGTATTTTGCAAACTCTAGTTTCAACTTCAGCTTTGCTAACAAATGCGTGTTTCTGTTGCATAACTGATAGTTATTAGTATCTCTCACCTCTTCATACCTAGGAATTGGCTTTGTGAATGGGGTAATGAATTTATGAAAGGGGAAATGGCTTTAAAGTGAAAGAGAATAGCTTTAGGTGAGATATTAGGAATAAATTCTTTAGTGTGAGGGTGGAACAGGCTGCCTAGAGATGTGGTGGATGCCCCATCCCTGAAAGTGTTCAAGACTAGGCTGCATGGGGCTTGGAGCAACCTGGTCTAGTGGAAGGTGTCCCTGCCCATGGCAGGGAGGTTGGAACAAGTTGGTCTTAAGGTGTCTTCCAACCTAAACCATTCTACAAAGAAAATTGATTATGTTTTAAAATTCAAATCTAGATCAACATCAAGACAGCTGAATTCGAGGTAGATAATTTTTTATTTTCTAATTTGATTTTGCAGTGTACTTCTTTGGGTACCTAATTTTGCATTATCAGCTGTGCATGGAGGTTTGCTTCAAATTATTTTTTGGCCGTGTACTGAATTCAACTTAGAGATTCTTGGTAAGTGCATGCTTCAGAAAGCACATCCACTGCACAGATGAACTATTAGCTCATCTTCTTGTTCTCAAAAACTAAAGGGAAGATGGAGGTTATTAGACACATGTTATTCTTTCTTGCTGAAATTTGATTGTAGAAGTCGAAGTAGACAGAAGCTACTATTGCCGCTGTGACTTTACTTTGAGTATGTGATCAGCTAATTCACTGAGCGTGGTCTGGAATAGAAGCAGGCGTGGTTTAAATATTATTTTCTTGTTCAACAGCCCACCTTAGTATCAATGAATGGAAGTTATTGATGTGTGGTATTTTTTGACTTCTTATTTTCATAGAGTAGAACTGTGTCTGTGCTAAATAGATGGTATTTTCAGTTAGAATTTGAGATAGAAGCACTTCGGTCCAGCTGTACTTGGGTATTACCCAATTTTCTTGTACATCTTATCTCCCAGTCCTAGACAATGTAATAAATGTATTCAGAAATGGAATAAACAAAAAAAATTGCCCATAATATCAATGACTCCTAACATTTTATACAGTTCTGTATCTAGTGCAATTAACCATGGTGAGCTGTAGCATGAACTCTTCCCCTTTCTTGTATTGCAAACTTCACTTTAAGAGCTACTTGTCCATGGATTTTCTTGTCATGGTTGTTCCCTGTGGCCAGACATGTCTGGTTTTTTGTGTGTGCTTTCTGTTATGGAAGAATACCAAAAGAATCCCTTGCAGCTGTCTGTATAAAGACTGCTCTTCCTACAGGGGGAAAAAAGCCAGGAAAAGGATGTATATGCTTGGTGCAAGTAGGGAGGAAGGCAAGGAAGGAGATAAATTTGGATGGAAGGATCATGAGAGGGTAAAGCCTGTAAATCTTTGGAGAGGAAAAGTTGAAGAACTGGAGTACCGAGTCAGGGGTTGATCAGGAAAGGAAAATATGCTGAAATGAGGTGGATAAAGCTATTTATTCATACAAGTGTGCAATAGAAGCACAAGGAGAGTTAAACTTAAGAGCAGTACAGTTTGCAAGTTGAAAGGCCTGTGGGAGGGGACAGGAATCACTTTGGATGTTGGTATTTGTCAGTGCAAAGCAGGTGAAGATTGGAAAGGGGGGCTGTGGGAGAACTGGGAAGAGGACTGGAGCAGCAGCAAGTAAGCAGCAAATGTCAGATTGATGTGCAAGTGATAAGGGAGAACCAGTAATGCAGAGGTCAGCTGTGAAAAGCTGAGTAGCAAACTGCAAAAGGGGACAGCAGCCAGCAGCAACATGTTCTTCACCATTGCCTGTTCTTTCACACGCTGTAATTACTTGAAGGAGAGGTGTGAAATGCAAGGACAGGGACAGGCACAGGGAGCTGCCAAACACCCGCCAGACCTCTTCACATGTGTGCTGGTGCTGGTCCAGCATCTCCCACAGCACAAGTGAGACCGGGAACCCATGGCTGACTGAGGAATGAGACGTTTTTCTAGGTAAGTAGTGTGCAAGGGTACAATCCTTTTTTGGCTGTACTGTGAGGCCCAGTTTACAGGGGATCTGGAAAATCATTTGACACGAGCATTTGACATCACACACAAACATTAATACCCAGTAAAAAAGGGGAGATGCCAACAGCAGCCTTCTGTTCCACTGCCTGTATTGACCCACTGCTACACATTAATGCATCTAACTTCCTGATTCCGGAATGTCTCTCTCGCCTTCGGGGCTTTCTATTTGTTGAAAACCTCACTTGTTTTTTGCCAGTTAACCCTTTTTTTGCTTTTATGAGCAGAGAGTACAATTGATTGTGGAGAACAAATTTTCAGGCCTCCCAAAGGATTCATTGATTTGAGTTCTGTTTTAAAATACCGGTTTAAGAATGCCCTCAGTTATGCTACTATTTTATTTTGCAGAGAAACTGGAAGTCTGACGAGGTTAATAACATCTTTAAAAGAAAATGTATTCGGAAGTCCTAAAGAATTGTTAAAATTAAGTGTTCCATCTGTGGTGTATGCTCTCCAAAACAATATGGCATTCGTGGCTCTTAGCAACTTGGATGCTGCAGTCTACCAGGTAATAACACGTTTCTGTCAGTAACAGATCTGGAAATATATTTCTCTTTCCTGGTTCATGAGGCAGACATGTCAGGTATCTGTCTGCCTGGCACACAGCACTCTCTTCAGCCTCAGTGTTAAAAGCCAAACTGTGCTTTGTTATATTCAGAGCATACACTCTGCTGCAGAGCTCTCTGAGCTAAGCTACTCACTGCTAGAGTCACTTAAAATTCACTTTGTTGTAGTTGGCAGTGGATCTGTAGGAAATCAATGAATATGAAAATCTGTCATTCTGTAGTTGAATTTCAATTTTATTTTCTTGTTTTGGAGGAGTTTATAAAACCATGTTCTCTACACTACATTGCCATCTTCTTTAGGTGACGTACCAGTTGAAGATCCCTTGTACAGCTTTATGTACAGTCCTGATGCTGAACCGTACCCTTAGTAAGTTGCAGTGGTTCTCTGTCTTCATGCTGTGTGGTGGCGTTACCCTTGTTCAGTGGGAGCCTGCTCAGGCCACAAAAGTACAGGTAAGAGTTAATATTTTGCTTCTTCTGATAAAGAATAAACGATCATTGATCACTGGCTTTCACATTTATTGTGTATTAGTTCAGGCAAGCTTGTGGTATTGCTCCAGTCTCACTTGTTGAAAATGCAACTGATTGCTACAATTAGTACAAATTACCACAGTCATCATAATCAGTCTAATGCACCATCCTCGGAGTGTCTGAGTAATAGATTGTTTCCAGTAGTTGGCCTTGGTAACATCGTAATTGTTGGAACAGAGAACTCAGAATCAAAGCACTGGGAGGAATTAGGAGCGAAACTCCAGCGCAGTGTGGGTATGTCATTAAACACACTCTTCAGAGGCACTGACCTAATCCAGTTCTAGGGAGAAACAAATGTCTTCTATTTCTTAGGTCATAGCTGCTGCTCAGCTGCGTTAGTGGGAAAGGCAGGTCATGCCTCTGGGAATACTGACCACAGCCAAGTAGACAGTGCCTCTGAGCACTGCAACAGTACCCACAGAAAGCCAAACACCACACAGCTACACCGAGCTGAGGGACAGCCCTAGATAAGCAAGTGCATGTTGTACTGCAGTGAAATGCCAATAATTTTGCTCTACTTAGTGAAGTAGCTCTATGTCCTGGTTTTGGCTGGGATAAAATTAAATTTCTTCCTAGTAGCTGGTTCAGTGCTGTGTTTTGGATTTAGTATGAGAACAATGTTGGTAACACTCTGGTATTTTAGTTGTGGCTCAGTAGTGCTTAACCATGAGTCCAGGTCTTTTCAGTGTCTCGTGCTCTACCAGTGAGGAGGGGCAAAAGAACCCAGAAGGGAGCATGGCCAAGACAGCTGACCTGTACTGGCCAAAGGGATATTCCACACTATAGAACGTTACACCCAGTATAGAAAATCAGGGAGTTTGACCAGGAGGGGCTGATTGCTGTTGCAGGATGGGCTGGGCATCTGTCAGCAGAGGGTGAACAGTTGTCCTGTGCATCAATTGGTTTTCTTGGGTTTTATATCTCTCTCTCCTTTTGTTAATACTAGAATTATTAGTAAATTTTATCTTGATTTAGTTATCAAACTGTTCTTATATCAACCCGCAAAGTTTACCTTTTTTTTTCAATTCTCCTCCCCTCTGTGGGGCTTGGGGGGAATGAATGAGGAGCTGGGTGGTGCTTAGTTGCTGGCTGGAGTTAAACCATGGCACTCTGGAACTGATTACTGTGAATTACTGAAGTGTTGTATCCTTTTTAAAATAACGGCTGATGTTGCAGGTGGAGCAGAATCCATGGCTAGGGTTTGGAGCGATTGCTGTGGCTGTATTGTGTTCAGGATTTGCAGGTACAGTATTATTTCTGTACGTGGGCTGCATCTAAAGGACTGGAGAACTCACAGTGTTTAAAACTGAACATTCTGCATTTGTTAACTGTTTTCCTGTAATAGTTTATTCCCTCTGCCCATAATTATCTTCTACTTTTAGTTATTATGGCAGATTCATAATATGATTACTCCCATTGTCAAGCAAATTATAGGAGCATTTACCACTGGTTTTACATGATGCAACATAGAAGGCTGGTTTGCAAGTGGAACTGTCTTTCAAATGCTGTGAATAAGACTGTAGGGAGCAACATAATGACTCACTCCGTACATTTAATTAATGTACATCAATTTTATAAAGTTTACTTTGCAGTGAATAGCTCCCCTATGGTGATCACATGAAATACTTGCATTTTTTTTACAAGGGGAACTGAGCTCCTCGCTCAGTTCTTGCACCAGCTCAGCCCTGAAATACACATTGCCATAGTTCTGTAGGTGGAAAATCTAACTGGGATGCAGAGGGAGCATGAGGAAGGCAGAGAGGTAGATTAGTAGAAGGAAGCCTGGATAAACTCAGTGAAGGATTTTTGGTTTTGTTTATTTTTGCTTTGTTCTACACCCATTGTCTCCCCTCAGGGTAGTTTTTTCTCTGGCTTCTGGAGAAGGACACCAAAACTTTAGGACAAGTGAACTGGTGCTCAGGAATAAAGATATGCAAATTACTTCTTAATTTGAAATTTGGCTCACAGGGGCATATTCCCCTGGCTGTAAACTGGATTCTTCGCCCCTCTTATGTAAAAAAACAAAGTACTATCACCCACCTCTAGTACTGTAAAATCCTGCAAGAACAATCTTGTGCTGTGCACAGATGCTCATTACTCATGGAAAAACATTCTGGTGGGCAGAGGAGGAAAGGAGGAATGTGTCATTCTTATTTGGTGTCGTTTCAGTGAAATGGGCACTTTGAAGCAGAAATACTAAATAAAACTGTGTAGAGCTCAGTCAGCTTTTCCTGGAAGGTTATGAATTTCCTCATTTAAATAGATGCTCCCAAGCCGCAAGACAAAATACAGCCTTCAGAGTCTCCTAAAACTCCTGCTTTCCCCGATAATGTGGGTCAGCAGCTGTGCTTCCAAAGGTCTGCAAATTCAGAGCACTGACAGGCTGATGCAGGCAGCTTGAGACACTTAGGGCTTTCTTCTCCTGCGAAAGGATTGCAGCTTGGGTTTCCTTGCTGACAGCTGAAGCTCTGGGGCAGCTGGGAGGGACAGTGTGTTTCATCCGCAGAGCTCCCTGTGCCCCTGGGGCTTTACATGTTGAAAACATAAATTCTATTCAAATTCTCTTCCTCTTCTTCCTTCCCACGCTCACATGAAGTAGTTATTTTGGCATTAGACCTCCAGTTTCTGGACTGACCATGTTTTACAGTGTGTTTTATTATTCCAGCAAAATGAAAAAAACATTGAGTGTTTCTGTCACTTAGAGATGGAAAAGAAGTTTTTTCTTCAAATTGCTGATCCTGTGATAATTCTCAGGTATCTGGGGCCCCAACAATGCTTTTAAAAGCATTGGACAGATAATTTAATGGCAGATCCTTTATGACTTTAAACAATTCTAAAGAGTAAGTTCTCCTAATCAGCCCCCATACTTCTCTTCCTCTTGCCTAGTGGATTTGCGATTTGGATTCTAGGTCACAAATCTAGAAGCATAGTTGTATTGATTTGTCTACTGTTTTCTCAGTTTATAAAATTTGCAAGTATGGTTCATACTCAAGCCAAATTTCTGTTACGTTGATTACACCTGGTTGTGCTCTGTGGATCTTCTCAGGGAGCAGAAATCTCAAGGTAGTTAGTCTGGGTTATTTTAAAGGTTGAAGTCAACTAGTTTGTTATTGTTTATACGTCAAAAATTTATATTCTTATGAGGTAATATCATATTTCCTTGGTTTTGTAATTATTTGAACCCCTGAAATATAAATCTGCTTTCTCATTTATTCACCATAAATACTCACTACACTCTATTAAATTATAAATTGCATTTTTCGTTAATAAAAGAGTAGCAAGACCTTCCTTGAAGCTAACTTGGGGATTTTAGAGGGGGGTGTGCCTAGGGCTTCTAACACACGGGTCTTTGTGCCACCTTTGTTGGTTCCATATTATTTTCTCATATGGTATGAAGGATCTGTTACGATCCAGTTCAAACCCAGAAGAGCAAAGGAAACAAAGTCTCTGTGCATAAACCAGAAGGAACTTTGAGAAGGTTCAAAATATTCCCAAAAACGAGACTAAAACCAAACAAGGTTAGATGTTGGTGCCAAAAAATTGATGTATTTTATTTAATAGTAAAAGAGGCAAAGAGAAAGAAAAAGAAAGAAAGACATAGAGAAAGACGTGTGCATGGGGGGTGTGGGGACAGGGAGAGGTGACAGGGGTTAGGTGGGAGCATATCACCCATCCGAGGGTCCCAGCGACGTCTCGTTGCTCCCCTCCATCTGCTCTTCTGGTGGTGAGGGTCCCCCACTGCCACACGGCCACACGCCAAGGAGTAAAGAAACCCATGAGTTACTATACACTTTGGGCAGGTGGGAACGCCCGTGTGCCTCCCTTGCAGGGGCCAGCCTGACACACTGTCCCTGGCAACACTGAGGGTCTGTTGCACCATCTCTGGTGCTCTGGTGCAGGGTCTGGGGACCCCTTTGAGGGGTTCCCTTTGATGGGCCATGTCACCCCCTCTGCTGCGGATAAGCTTTTCCCCCGGGTGCAGGGCCCCTCAGCTGGGCTCCTCTGCACAGGGGAGGATGGGCGGTCACTGCCTCTCACCAGAGGCTTTTCCAGCACACACCCAAAGCCTCTCTCCCCCCACGCTTTGGTGTGGGTCTATGCCAGCTGGCAGCTGATAGCCCTGGGGCTGTGGTCTCCACCTTGGAGGAGTTAAGCTTAGGCTTTGTAAATGTCCCCAGCCCTGAGTTGTTATTCTATCTTATCGTCATCAGTGAGCAGTGTAAGGCCTCAGTCAGGGCCCCATTCAGGGTTCGTAGTCTTCTCTGCAGCTTTTGCAATATAGTTTTAAAAGTCCTTCATGAAACAGTTTAAGTCATAAACTGTAATAGTCTCTGACAGGATCTTGTGTGATACTAATCACCAATAAACTTCTAGTCAATAGGGCTCTCACCAGAAGGTCATGGAAGTGGTTGGTAAGAGTCCTGCAAACTGCTCTCTCTGTTTTGAAATGTGGAGGAAATTCCAGAGCTTGACAGAGTCCTGATGGGTGAGCAATGGTTAAAAAGGCAGGTGGTGACGGCCTTGCCAAATGTCTGCCTTTTAGTCTGGCAAATGCCTCCCAAGTAGGATAACGAAGAAGTATTTGGGGAGTTTCAGTAATGCAAAACATAAAAATAATGCTCTTCAGTGTGGTATTGAGAACTAGAGCTTTAGATTAAAATGAATTCCACTTCCTCAAAACCAACCTGTAGTTTCAATTAGCAGAAGGCCTCGGTTTTGATTTGCTCTTGTAATCCCCTGAAGCTGTGGTTTCAGAACGAGCTGCTCTGCCAAGTGCTCTTCGAGCACAAAGCTCCTGAGGAGTTTTCAGTTTCAGTACTGAGGTAATATAGATCCTCCCTTCCTTCCCTACCCCCCGAGAAAAATCGGACTAAAATCAATCATCTAAAACTAAAATCAACATAAAATTATTTACATGGAGGCTGTGGATTGAAAAAGGGCAAAGATGGGAAAGGGTAAGGATAAAAAGGATTGAGGGAGACCTTCCCGCTGAGTCAAAGCAGATCCCTTTGCTAAACTGAGCCCCGGGACTTGACCAATGGTTTAGGCCTAAAGGTTTTAACTGCACTTAAACTTAACAGCCTCCTTTGAACAATTTAACAAAAGATTCTAGAAGACAACAGTAACTCGCTTATAGGCCTAAGTTACAAATCTGAAGTGCTTGAGAATGTAAGAGAGGAACATCCATAGTCCCTCTGCTGTAGCATATTCACACTTAAACAGACGTAAAGGAGCCAAAAATGCCCCTCGAGTTCAGTGAAGTGCTCACATGGGATGCCTTTTCATCTTCTCAGCGGGCCAAGGGTTGAACCTTGAGGAGTCGGGGCACCAGCCCAGGATCCATCACTGGTGTTCAGCAGTGGTCTTCCAAGGATAGTGAACTTGAGAGTTTGCTGGCTCTAAGCGGTGTCCCACTCAGAGGGAGGTTGTCTGGTTTTAAAATGCAGTAAACCATGAATCATTCTTCTCACTGAAACGTTTTCGGATTTTTGTTTGTTTTGTTTTGTTGTTTTTCAGGAGTTTATTTTGAAAAGGTGTTAAAGAGTTCAGATACTTCCTTGTGGGTGAGGAACATTCAGCTGTACTTATCTGGGATCGTGGTGAATTTATTTGTTGTGTACATGTCAGATGGAGCCCATGTTCTAGAGAAAGGGTTTTTCTATGGCTACACGTACTACGTCTGGTTTGTCGTCTGTAAGTATCTTGTGGTTTTAGTCTTTTGACATTGTTTTTCCTCTTTAACAATAACTGATTGCAGGAAGCTACAAATTCAGTCTGACACTCTCTTTCTACTGTGTTTTGATGGATTTTATTTAAAACTATCCTTTTCTTGGAAGTTATTCACTTATTCAATTTAAAATTGTGCTGAAACAGCAGCCTAAATAATTTGACTAGCAAGTAGATCATCTTTAAGTGAGTCATGTCTTATTTACTGGATGCCATGTAGACATTCCCGTTCCACTGAATGATACGGTAAATCACTAATTAGGACAATGTAGCCCAAACTAGGAGCACACTAGTGGAGTAAAATGCATCATTTCAAGAGTAACCTACTGCACCTGTACTAATGGTAACACCTTATCTGCTTCTCAGTTCTGGCCAGCGTAGGTGGCATCTACACCTCGGTGGTTGTTAAGTACACAGATAACATCATGAAAGGCTTTTCTGCTGCGGCAGCCATTGTTCTCTCTACTGTGGCATCAGTCATCCTCTTTGGCCTCCAGATAAGTAAGTGCCTTTTTGCCTTTGATTTGATGGCTGTGCATGTTTCCTGCCTGTCCAGCCTGCTGTACACAGCCCATACCAAGCCATAATTTGTGCCTCCTCTCAGTTTTTCTGGTTTTAGTTTCAAGTCTTCTCCGGGACTCCTGTGCGCTAACGCATCATCATCCCTGTTGTGGTGCACAAGGTGCCTGATGACTTTGCTTTCAAAGGCATCGGTGGTTTGTTCTTTCAGAAGCATCTACAACTTCAAACAGAAAGGTTCTTTTGGTTTAAGCAGCTTTTATTTTCATGCATTGCTTTCTGATGCAGTTTAGTGTGTGTACAGCTGTTTACCTGGGACTGCTGTTGATCGGTTGTTATTTCTTGTTGGGTTTAGTACAGCCAGTGCCAAATTAATTCCTCAGCTAGTTCTTCAAGGGCTTTACACACCCCTGTTGAGTTACACCCACTACTGCATTTTACTTTCCCTATCTGCTGTGGACACCACCATGTCAGAAAGTCAAAGAGCAGCTGGGGTTGTGACTGACTGATGTGGTGAATGTTTTTGAGAGGAAACAGCAGACGGCTCTAGGCTGTTCTGCAACTACAAAGGATTTTCTCCCCAGTCAAGTCTGCATCTGATACTGTGCCCAGGACTCCCGCTCAGTCCTTCACTATTTAGTTGAAGGTAGTTTCCTGCCTTAATCCAAAGATGGTGTGGCAAAATGGTGGAAAAACTAGCTTTTTGATGTAGTGAGACAAAACTTAAGGAAAGTTTGCCTAAGGAGAAAACAATCAGTGTTTGGCTGAAAAAGAGCACCATAAAGCAAGGGATGAAAAAACACCAACTTAATTTTAAAAACTTACTTGGGCAGAGTGTTTTCTTGACAGCTGACACAAATCAAACCTGGACTAATGAGCTTTCTGTGAAAGCCTCATTAGTAGTTTCTTAACCCTGTCTAAACATGGAAAGGGTTAAGATGTGTTATCAGAGGCTACTTTATCACATTCACCAGCTTTTTATTAATTTTATCAATAAACAGTTAAGTTTATTGTAATGTAAGCCTGTCCAGATGGCACCTGGGACTGCAGGAGATGCTTCAATCTTGCTTTTATGACCACCACCACCACCACATTCTTGCTGATGAGACTAACAGGAATGGTGTGGGGATTGTAAACACTCAAGAGTTGCCAGTGACAGAGGATGAAGCTAAATGCTGTGACTTATCAATAGCTTGCTCTCCTGTTTAGTTATGGGTAACTTCAATACTGTCATTCAGATCTCATCATAACTTACACAGCTTCCTGAAGGTTTCTTCTTATATGAATGTATTTATTTAAACTATTTTGTCTCCTTTCAGCTGTTACCTTCTCCCTGGGTGCTCTCCTGGTGTGTATTTCTATTTACCTCTATGGATTACCTCGACAAGACACCACAAAAATCCAGCCCTCAGAGACTAAGAGCTCAAAAGAGAGACTTGCTACTGTGTGATGTTGTCCATAAAAATGGACAGATGGACAAGAGAAAACACAGACTTTTAAAAAAACTGCATTTTTTTTCAAAATTAGCCTTAAGCTAGTCATGAAATGGTTTAAGTGGGATAGACTAAAAGCAGAAGTTAGTTCTGTTTTACGTGTGGAATTTCCAGTGGCTGACACTGAGGCTACACTGCAGCTGAGGAGCTGGCTGGGTATTTTATGGAAGGTATTCTTCATTCACATTGACAATGAAGAGTCTCATTTACAAGGAAAACCCAATGAAGGAACTGATCACTCAATTGTATATAATGTATATACCAGAGGGAAATCGGTCCTTTGTGTATTTGATAAACTGTCTTGCTCTTTGAGGGCATAAATGCCTGAAAGCTTCATAAAAAAAACTATTAAAAAAAGCAACTACTGCCAGCATTTTCTCTTAAAATACTAGGCAATTGTAGTTTGATTAATGACAGGAAGAGTTTCTCTTCTAGGCAACAGGTACGAGATGACACAACGCTACAGGGAATAGCCCTGTTTTGAGCATCACCTACCTCAGAGTGACTAGAAGCAGCCATTGCTCTCTGGTTTAAAAAGTCAGATAAAAGACTCTGAAGTTGTAGATTTCCTTTTACTCTTCAAATGTTTTTTATACGTGCTGTAGGGGATAGAGGGATCTTCTATGTGTAGTACAGGGGAACCTTTGCATCTATTCCTGTACCTCTGACTTAAGTATGAGTCAACTCAATGTTTCTGTCTAGATTTTTTTCTCTCTAAACTTCTCTGTGCATACAGAGTGATGCTTGAAAATGGTTCCTGTGCATGTTAGCCTTTAATTTATTAGTGCCAGCTGTGTAATTTCAACCTCCTTCCTCATCTTCTGAGGCCTTCTAGAAATTTCAGCTCTACACTGAGGGAAAACTGACCCTGGTGCATTTGGGCAGCTTGTTGACATTCACAGTGGAGTTGAAATGTGACCAAGTTCATACTCTTGGATACATTCCTTCAGACATGAACGAAGCAGCTGGGTTTTCGTTGAAAGTGGGGCATGTTAAGCACAGCAGTAACAAACATGCCTAAATTCTCTTCCAATGGGAGAGGATGTTCCCCTCTGCCTTTCGCCGACTGCTCCGTGTATCAGAGCAGGCACCACACTGCCACTTTTGGGAGTCAAGGCTTCCATGGTGGAGGGTATTGCCGGGCACCTGCAGGAGCTCACAGGTGCTGCTCCACCTCTCTTCAGCAGCATGAGGCTCAGGGGTGCCAAGCAGCACCTGGCCCATCTGCCAGTGTGCACAGTGCTGAGGGAACACTGCGCTTCCTGCTCCACCAGCTGGGCAGCAGTCTCTTCTTGCTGGCCATCACGTCAGTGAGACACAGGAAGGGCTGAGGAACAGGGTGTGACAGCTGGCAGCTGGGCTTGGCTTGAGGCTTCTGAAGGGGGAATGCAGCACAACACACAGGAAAAGATCTCTGCCTGGTCTAAAGAACTCAGTTTGTTACAACAGACAGAGCAGCTGGAGCCATTGGGCCATTAGGCCTTGGTACACAGTGGCAACCACAGGAGTGGAGAACGTTGCTTAGGGCAGCACAGTTAACACCAGTTCCTCTACCAAAAGGGTGTGATATTTACATGGCAAATACACAGCAGTTCTCTTTTATGGGAAATTCCAGGTAGAGTAGCGTCTTAAGTACACTGCTGCCACCAAATGCCTGAAGAAAGTGATTGTGACAGCCTTGCCCCCTGCAAAAGGCTGTGCCACACCTGCTCTTCTGCAGTTGGTAGGATGGAGAACACAAACCTCCCAGCGCAGATGGAGTTTTCAGCCTGCAGTAGCAGTGACACACAGGAGAGGATTCATATTATTGTGGAAAGTATCATTTTACTAAGAGATGTGACTTTACATCGCATACGGCCTTGTTACATTTGAGTTACAGGTGTAATGCCAAGAAGTTTCATTCCGTTGGCTAGAACTGAGCGTGCAGCGTGGAAGAGACAGAGCCGTGCCTGGAAAACAAGAAAAAAAGTCATTTTAGGGTAGTGCTACAGAATAGGGTGTGGTTCTTGGGACAGCAGTTTGAAGCTGAGGTGAGAACACTGTGTGCAGCCTGTCCCTGTGCAGTCTCAGCCCCTACTGAGATTTGGATCTACACATAACCTGAGTATTTTGGAACACACCAGTGCTGCCAGAATTCACACCAGCTGCTGGCAGCCCATCGCACTGTCAACAGAGGGACACTGTCAAACAAAGGAAGCTGGAGAGGAACGTCCAGCCCAGCCCTTGTGGCAGAGCAAGCAGAGCTGCCTGAATAAGACTGCAATGGCTAAAAACTGAAAATCTTTCATGCACCACGGGCTAGTATAGCCTGAGGATACCACTGGAATCCCTCCCCTCACTGTGCCTGGGTGACAGGCTGTCAAACAACTATGGGCTGCTTTGAAAATTTCACTCTCCCTTGTCAGTGTCTTGGCTGTTATACAACTGGCTGTTTGGGCTCTATCAAGGGCTCTATCAAGCTTGCTCCAAAAATCATAGTTCTTGAAAGCTGTCACATTGCAAGATATTTAGAAATATTTTTATTTACAGGATAAGGAACCAAAGTTTTCTTTGAAATTTGACGTAGTCCATCTCCAAAGGCACAGATGCCTACAGTATCTAAGCTCAAATACAGACTGCAGCTCCACCAATTCCACTGAATGTTTTTCCCCTACAGCACAACTCAACACTTAAATGTGACTTCGTACCAAAATCAAATAGATAATTCCTTTTGAAATAGATGAAAGAAAGTAAGAGAGGCAGTGTAATTAATATATCATTTACTGAGTCATTAGGGGGTCAAACATTGCCTGGGAGACCAGTAAAAAGAATTTGCTTTTATTTGGAATGGCACATTAACAGCTGTCAGCCTCTGTGCTTTAGCTAGAAAGGCAATACCGACAACTTGGGATATGTAGGTGGCAAGAGGGAGGAGACAGATTCAGTTCTCTCCTAATTCTCTATCTTCCCACATAACCACTAAAGGAAACCATCAAAAGTCAACCAGCAAGTTAAATGCTCAAATGTTTACTCTTAAAACATTTAGAAGGGAAGGTGAGGAGACGGTGTTTGACTGGGTCTGGAACAGCTGTCCTTAGGGAGCACTGTGTTTTGGGAGGATCAAGCAGAGCAGCCCTTTCCAGAAGGCACAGCTGTGAACAGCAATCCCTTCCTTCTCAAAGCAGTGCCGCCCACGGGAGAGCCTGGCTGTCGGCTCCTCCGCCTGCGGGTGCGTATTCCCCCCAGTGGTGACACAGCTGGGCTGGCAAAGCCCTGATGGATCCTTCCTTGGGGCCGCCCGCCAGGCTCCAGCCCCGCGGTGCCGTACCTGTGCCACGTCAGGCGCGCTGCCTTTCACGGGAAGGGTTTTGTGTGCCAGGGCTGCCAGGTGGCTGAAAGGGAAGACACAGGAGAACGGTGAGGAGGAGCAAGTCAGTTGACAAACCCAGTGCTGTGGGCTACAGAAAGCAGCAGAACTGGAAGAGCTACCCACAACTGCAGCATGCCAGAGGCTGATTTCCAACAGCCTCTTCACCTGGCTGAGGGAGGGCATGGTTTTCTGTAGCCTGCATGGTGTTGATGGCACGCCCTGACAACTTAATTCTCCTGAAATAACCCCAAAATAATCTCCCCGCTACACATATACCCTCCCACTCCCTGCCCTCCATCCCCCCAAAAAACCCACAAAACAATCTCAAGACTGCTCTGGGAAGATCCTTGACAGCCTATCCTATCATTCCCAAGATGCATGATTCTTTGTACAGTACATTCTCCTTAACTTGTTAAAGCCTTCCCCGTACACAGGCTCTACAGCTTCCTCCACCAAGCCTACTCCAGCATTTCACGGTGCTGTCCAATCCCTATGGGAATCAGATACACACTAGGACTTACACTAATAACAAGCTTTGTTCTTGGGCTGAGATAGTGGTTAAAAGCGGTTTGGATAAAACTTCCTAGCTGAAATGTTGATATTGAGAGGATGTTACCAGCTCAGATCTGCTCCTTAAGACATCATTAGTCCAGCATGATTTGGGGTTCAGATACTGGGTTTCAGCCAAGTGATTATTTTTTCTTAAAAGCTATTAAGCTTCTGAGGAGACTCCTGTCTCCAGCCTTGATATCTACTATTTATTACATTATTTGCTATCCTACTTTATATATTTCTTGCTTCAGGGAAACTGTCCCACACATTTGCATCTTCCCACTGTTTTTACTCTTCAAAGCTGTGCAGATGTGAGGGCTTGCAGAGCCAGCTCAGGAAGACCTGTCCTCACTGGAGACACCACCAGTATCAGCAAACACCTCACCTCAGTGTGAGGAGGTAGCTGACAATGTGCTTGGGTTGCAGATCCTGAGAAGATCTATACAGGACCTCGTCATACCTGTGAAGGAAGAAAAAGATTGTTTGGTGCTGAAGTGGTACAAGGTGTACTCAGATAGAAGGCTCATCAGACTTGCTTAACTCAGAACAAGCACACAACCACAGCTGTAGAATTAGCACAACTAATCTTCTGAAGCAGACCTAAGCCATGTCATTAGCACACAACTGATTATTCCTTCCTTGTTCACTTGTTACTGAAGGAGATTGCTTCTGCTGCTCATCATGCTAACGCCTCAGAGAGACAGGCTATAGCAAAAAGAACACAAGAGCTGTATTTGCTCCTGGAACATTATGTCTGGTTTTACAGCTCAACACTAATTGTAAGTTTCTAGGAGCAAAAAATGTGTTAAATAAGCAAGGAAGGCAAAATAGTCCCTTAGAGGGCATTGCCTTTAGTAAATGCAGCTTAGAATTTTATGCAGATAAAAGGAATCTCGCAACATTAGAAAAAGACAAATCCTGGAATACAGAATCACACAGAATGGGTCAAGTTGGAAGGGACCACAGTGGGTGATCTGGTCCAACCTCCCTGGTCAAGCAGGGTCATCCTACATCACTTACACAATACAGTCAACTTTGTAAGACAGTATTAAACAGGGTAGTACAGGCAGAGTCATGAGATCTATGTTTTTCTTCATGTGTTTTGCTGTCCTTTTTCACAGCCTGCAAGAAGGTACCAACACCTCTGGGGCTGAAGAGATTTCAAATTCAAAGTGGGGAGTGGACTTCCTGATCTCTGCTCAGCTCCCAGGCCCATCACTGCCAGCATGTCCAAGCTGAACTGCTGTGGAATCTTCCTCTCTTAAACACAAGCTGAACCTCTGGGGAGTGCACCCTGAGGTGCACTAACGAGGGCTCAGCAGTCATATAAGGAGTATAAAAAAATCCCAGAAACAACTCACATGTTTTCTGTGAAATACAATGGCACTGGATAAATAAGACACTGCTGGTCTTACTGAGAGCTGTCTGGTCCTACTGTTGCTCAAGAGAGCATGCAGCAAATGATGGACTGCAGGCAGACCTCTGGAGACAATTATAGTTAATGGTAGGGCTCTGCAGCTGACATGGGCAGGTCAAAGGAATCACCTGGTGCACTGGCATGACTTTTGGAAGTCCTAGTTTTACACAGATGGTCTCAGGAAGGTCTTAGTATGGTCATAAAGAGTTAACTTGCTGGCACTGCACGGTGTGCAATGCAGTATATAGGAATTCTCACTAGGAATTCTGAAAGCTTCAGTCACTTCTGATTCCCATCACAGGCTGCACAACATGGACAACTCCCTTGTCTCCACAGTTTAATTACACATCTATGAAATAATGAAAATAGAAACTGCTCAACTTTAGGACTGAATTAATGAAGAACATTACTGCTATTAACAGGTACCAGTTGTGCATGTTCAGTAGCTCTGAAGGATGCTGAGCTACCGAATGTGCACGTCCGTACTCCATTTACCTCACCTCCTCTCTCTTTTCTCACGTGACAAAAACAGAACATGAGGGACCAAGCAAAGCTGCAGCTAATATTTATACAGAGCCTAGCACATTTTTGGGAAGACAAGAAATAATTAGGAGGCTCATGTACACAGAGTATGTTCCAAATACTGCTTTTTCCATCATGTGGCTTCTAAAGCCCAAACATTTCCGATGTTGCAATCCACGTGGCACAACAGGCAAGTCATTGCCTCAAACAGCCATTTCTTCTTACGGTCATGCAGTCTGTGCCCTCTCAATAGCTCAGTGGCATATCCAGATATTTATTTTAAGGGAGCTGGTATTTGGAAAGAAAACTAGACAAACCTGAGAAGATGCTGAAGAACAGAGATGGCATCTGGCTCTTGCAAGCACGCCACCTTAACATCAGCTAGCTCTGCATTCCCATGCATCTGTTCTAAACTAAAATGTAAGAATGGAAAACAAATGTTGGATGAAAACCACCTCTAAGCAATGCTGAACAAAAAAATCAGTAATCTGTGTTTTTAAGAAAACAGGATGGGCTCTGCTCAAGCTGAATGGAACACCGAGACAGACTAGCTGACTTCAACCTAAGAGAAAAAAATAAAGAGTTTGTGCTGGCCATTCAATTATCAACAGGATTAGAGATATACATGAACAACAGGTCCAGAAGCTAAAAGGACTAGAGAGGTAGTCAATCCCCCACTAATGGTACCCTGGAACCAATACCTACATGATAAGGGAGTACAAGAGGAACAGACCAGAGAAAGGGATCAGGCTTGCATGTTCTCCCTGAACACCATGTCCTGCTACCATTGCCTCAGAACACCAGGCTGCTATGCACCTTTGGCCTGACCCAGGAAGGAATCTTACATGGAAACACATACTGAGGTCTGCTCTGGCACTTCGGTAAAATTGATTAAACTGTTCAAACTGGATTCTTCTGAAACTCTTTTAAAAAAATAATGAAACATATCAGGTGTTTGACCTGAGTCAACAGGAAGGGATCTCCTTTTAATCTTGGTTATCAACAGTGGGAAATAACAATGTTAAAAATAATCCACTAGTTACTGTGGTAGCCAAAACATCCAAGTTCTGTGATGTGGTGCATTTTACAAGTATAGGCATTTTGGTTTTTACATCAGTTTCCTTAGTTCTAGGCTACCATTCCTCATCACTGACACCAACCACAGAGAGGCTGTTCCTAGAACTGAGAAAGTACATGAACAGTTAGCTCAGTTCCATGGAAATGAGGTAGAAAATTAATTTTAATTGGTCTGCTCATCGGGGAAGTCTCAATGATTTCTAATCTTAAACTCACACCTCTGCTGAAAAAGTCAGCACGTGTCATATTTAAGGAGTTAGCACTACTACTTAGCAAAGCAGTAAGTTAGTAAGGTTAAAATTAATGTCAAACTCTAGTGTGCAGAAATGCTCCTCTTACCTGTGGAGTCTGGCATGGGTGTACTGCAAGAACACACCCGTATCTCCCCGACTTTGGAGAGCTCGATCCCAGCTAAACTGGTAATCAGACGACAGAAGGCCCCGGAAGTCCTGCAACAATAAATTGATGTTACCCAGATGTGCCTCTTCATCTCAATTTGTAACTTCTCACAGACAATACAAACACCTCGTGAGGCAGCTCAGACTCACCTGAATTATGAGTGCTGCAAGACCAACCTTCTCTGCTGTCTCCACAGGATCTTGTACCTCTTTGGTTGCTGAAGAGAAACAAAAAATTCGTTAGCTCTGCAGGACCATAATGACCTCTTGCTCAGGCTTGGGAGATGCCAATAAAAGAGCAGATCTTCCATAACTGTAAACTAGCAATATGGAAATTGTCAGGATGCATGCAGCAAGGAGTCCGGGATATAAATCTCTGAAAAGCTGAAAACAGCTGTTTCACATGGGCCTTCTCCCACTTCCCCTAGTATGTATAGCCCAGATTTTGAGGTAAGAAGGGTTCATTATGACAGGCTACACTGAATTCCTTTTCACAATTCTGACAGCCAATCTCCAAGATCAGGGAAATGCAGATTTTGTTGAAAAACTGATAAAAAGCTCCAAGTGATACAAGATGCATAAGGAAAAAGAAAGAAAAGTTGTTCCAATGGCTAATGGACCATTTGGATGTACATTTAGGGAATATTCACACCATCTACTGTAGATATCTAAACTGACTATACTAAGGGCATCTGAACTGGAAGAATCACAGAATGCTTTGAGTTGGAAGGGACCTATAAAGATCATCAAGTCCAAACCCCCTGCCATGTGCAGGGAACACCATCTCCTTGTCCATTTTACAAGGAAAATCATCTGTTTTAAAAAAAGCTGAGGAGGCAGAGCAAGGAAGATGCACACTACTTAAAATTATCAGATTGCTGATTCAATCCAGCACCTAACTCCAGAGAGCACAAGAGGGGGCAGCATTTCACTGGGAACTGCTTGAATCTGTACTGCATCAGGAGGAAACGATCCTGGAGCCACAGCCCGAGCGAGGTGCAGGCAAACCCCCCCGCCTTCAGCACAATCTGGGGCAGAGCAGTGACCTCCCGGGCACTTGGAACAGCCACGAGGCTGGCAGGGTGACAAGGCAGTAGTGGCAGGCAAGCAAGGGTCACTCTTGCCAGAGAAAATTGTCAGAGCTATAAATCCTTTGGCTGAAATCTGACTGATCCCTGAACTCCAGCCCCAACCCCACTATTGACTAATTTGTCTCTCCAGAAAAAAGTGATTGTTGTCCCCAAAGACAGGCAGTTCCTTCCCAGGGCATGATGAAATAATTTCACTGAATGTTAGAATTTGCAAATCTGTAATTTAGGGGAGTTAATAGAGTTGCAAAGAATTATTTTAATGTTGTTTATATTACGGGAAGTACAAAAAGAAAGAAAGAGGGCATATCACTGTGATTAGCACAATGCAGGGAGAAGTGAAGGGTGGAAAAGATGACACAATTTGATCAACACAGAACATCAAAAGAAACTAAGACCTGAAATAGCTAACTTTTTGTGGAAGTCATGTTTTCTAACATCCTTGAGCGAACTTCATTTAAAACATCTTCCAGAAAAATGACTTCTCCTCTCCGAGTCTTCATGCCTTGAACTAGACCAAAAGACACATGCTGGCACCTGTGTTGAGAAGCAGCAGGACCAAAATTACATTTCAATGGAGAGAAATGTTTGCAGTGTTTGTTCAGAGCTGGATTCTCTATCAGGAAACAGCAATAACAGCTGAATAAATAACACTCCAACGTGGGAAGCTTGTTGATATAATCAGTAACTCTTGTTTCAGCAACCAAGCTCAACACTTATTATATAATGGGAAAATTATGATCAGAATTATGATAGCCTGGTCATTTGTGTGCTCTCAGGAATCTCTCTTGCTAGTAGCTTTAGTACAGAGGCCTCAATGCAATAATCTGCAATAAATTGAGGAGAAGCAGGATGCAGACAGATCAAATTACTGTGGCAACATAGATCTGTTAATACAATTAGAAAAGGAGTCATAATAATTCTATTGTGGCCACATTAAACTGAAAGTATAATTAATCATTGCTAATAATAAAGTAGTCATTGTTTCTGCTCATAATAATCCCAGGCATTATTCATGATCCAGAATCTAAGGTAATTTTAGCAGAACTTTAAGCACTGTGAAAGGAGGCAGGTTGGTATTCCTGAAGGCTAAAACCCTATATTTAACCACAAAAGACATGCACTCTGGCAGAGAGGAATATGATTTAGTCTGCAGATCCATTACTGACCTTTGCTCAGATTGCTAACAAGATTGGTAATTACAATGAATAACAGTAGGGATACACTTCCCTGCAATAGATACTTCAAGCCTGAAGCACGATTCAAACTCAGATTCTGATCTCTGCTGAAATAAAATACTTCAAGAGCTAATGATTTAATATATGACCACACAATATCCCAGAAGCTATGCCACAAAGTCTCTTAAAAATTGTTTCCCTTTTTCACAGCAAGCAGTTATGAAAAACCTGTTAAATGAGAGACAGGGCTGTTTTTCACATCCTAAACACACAGCAATGATTCCAGTCACAAATAAATCAGACCAGCAGGAGTGGACACATAACAATGAAAAGGTTGCTGATGAGGACCTGAGGCTCACACTACCTCATAATTCTGAGGGTTTGTTTCTCTTTTGGACTAGTATTAGTCGGGTCCTACAGGCCAAATGTCTGCTTGTACTCTGGAGTCCATTACTTGCACATCAGCACCACATCTTGTAGCTTAGTTTCATCCAAAATGCCTCCATGATGTGTGCTATAGCATGGTGGTGGATGGACACCATCAGGAGATTCTCTTCAAAAGAGCACTCCACTGAAATTCCAGTGTACACAGTATATACATTCTTGGGGAGAAAAAAATAACCACCAAAACCAGTATATAGTTAAGATTTTTCAGTACATACCTTTCTGCCCAGTCATAACCCATGAGCTTCAGTATTTGGAATAAATGTTGAAAGTGATTACTTTGACTTTTATCTGTCTAAGGAATAGAATTGATGCGTATCAGAAAACACTATGAGACTGATAAGGAGTAGCTTTTAACATACAAACACACAATACCACAGTGCCAGTAAGCCACTGCAAGCAATTTTAAGACCTACAAAGACAAGCAAGACTTGAAAATTGTGACAGCTGGAATCTATGGCAATGGGACTTTCAGTTATGTCAGAAAAAGAAATCCACCTTTTCAGAAATGGTTATTCTCAGGTCATGAAGGTAAAGACATGAAATGAAAGGAAACCTTGATGTTCTTTAGTTTCTCATGATCTGTGAGCTGCCCATCAAACAAAACACCTCAATTTTCACTTCAGAACCTTGCTGCTCTTGTTATATTGTGTTACATCACCAAACTACAAGGGTCCTCTGGCTTAGAAACAGAACACCTCTTTAAGCTGTCTGCCTCCAGAACCCACTAGTTTCTATTGTCTCCAGTGTGATTTGTAGTTTTACATCATAAGGCAGGTACATAATTTAAAAAAAAAAAAAATACATTACCACAATTTCATAACAATGATGCATCTTGTGCTCTCTTCCACTTTGTTACTCTCCTACCAATTGAAGTAGTTTCTGACCGTATGTTATGTCTAACAACAATCTCCATATGTGTTTCTAGCTACAGCTGTTGCTATGAGGTTCATTTTCCTACCTAGTTGTTTTGACTGCCTCACTCAGACTCCTTTTTAACCCTCCTTAAAGAACAGTGCAGAGATAACCAAATAATCACTATTTCCTCATTTGTTTGGTGTTCTGCGACAGGGAGTGAGCAGTGAGTGAAGTGCTTATCTTGTGTTCCTTCTCAGCTCTAGCACTGTATCAAGCACCTGCCTCCCCTCTCCTAGCTCCTCATAACCTGCTCTGCTCCTGGGAGTCACCTCTCCATGCCAACTCACAAGCAAGGCTGATAAGGGGACAGCTGATAAGTGGACAGCAGTGGCCAGTGCTTCCAACAAGGCCTTCCAAGTCCTGTTCCATGCACCTTACAGATGAGGTGCATCTCTGTACAAAGCTAGACCTCTCTCACTAAATGGCTGGCTTTAAGGTAGAAGTCTGCAGTCTGACAGCATGGATCATATTTAATTCTTCATATATAAAAGCATTTTCATCTCCTGCTCGAGTGCAACATTCAACAGAATCTTTGTCCTTCTTTAATAATACGTCACATGTTTTAAAATGTTTTGAATATTTTGCTCATATCACTGCCTTTTAATGAAATAAGCAGGATTGTTTTAAAACCTAAATTGGTGAATGCACTGATTTACAGCATTACAACTAGTAAACCAATTTAATGTTCTTTTAAACAAGTTGATCTGATGAAAATAAGATGATCTTATGAAATAAGACTCTAGAGTCTCTAAATAATTTTCTTGTAACAAGATTAGGATTCTGAAATACATTTGTATTTAATTATTAAAGACTAAACCCATTAGCACTCTCATTTAAACCCATGAAGTCCTCCCACCTCTGGTAACACTGAGTAAAGTCCTAACTCACTACAAAGCAGTGCCACAAAACAGCAGCAAAGCTCTGCAAGGCTGGCAGTTCCCTCACCAGGCTGTCCGTCCCACAAGAGTCTCCTAAGAGTTTGTTTCATTCTGTTATTTTATGACCCACTTTCTCAGCCCTCAGAAAGTCAGAAATTATAAAAATACTAACAATGTCCTCTGAAAACTATACAACTCAAGCAAGGCTGAGAGGACAGGACATGCTAATCTGTCATTTCCAACTTGAATGAGGCATTGGCTATAATGCACATCACATCACAGTCTGGCTGTGCTGTGCATCTCTTTGGACTTGAAGGACACAGGAAGGCCCAGGCACGGAATTAAATAGTGACTGGAGTTCAGCTATAGCAGCATCTGCTCAAGACCATTGCTCCTATGCTTGCTCGCTCCATGAGCTGAACTTTCAGCTGACATCCTGATTTGTGCAAAGTGGACACACAACTATTCTTTTTTCTAATTGTTCCTTCTCCTTTGGTCCCTGCTACCTCCTGGTATAACAAACAAATAATTACCTACCCACACGAACTAGACAGGAAACATCCTTAACATCTAATGCACTGCACTTTCACAGCCACATTGCCCTTTGATGCCAACAAACCCACTGTTCCAGCCAGCAGGGGCAGAAAAACTGCCACCAAAACCAAACCATTTCCCTCCAAAATAACCAGAGTCCCTGTTCTATGCCAACATGTAAGAATAGTACGCTATGGGAAACTTCCTGAAGACTGAAGCTAAAAGGAGGAATTTGGTTTAACTAGCAGTTGCACTTTGAACTACCTGTGTATTTAGTGTTTTGCTTACTGATGTCTCTCCCTGCATCTTGCTACGTGTTACATTATATCGACTTTTGAAAAAGCTGTACCAGAAAAGGTACAAGGACATTACCAAACACATCGTGGCCACATACACATTTTTTCCACATGTTACTAATTCTGAACTCCATAAAAAAGAACATGGCTTTCATAATTATTTTTTTTCTAAATCTGAGAAAAAGAAGATTTAAAAGCATCATGTGATATCTCCTTGTTAATATGAGATCAAAAAACGGTTTCAGACAAGTAAGGAGATAGTCCTGCTATTCATATCCATTATTGATACTGCTGGAATTGTTACAAAACAAAATAATGAAACCAATAAATATAAAAAGATTCCCCATCTACAACTGCTTCATTCAGATTGATTAAATAGTACTTTATGTGCAATTTCTACATAATGAAACTAAGGCATTGCTCAAAGCCATAAAAATGTACATTTCAGATAAGATATCAGGACTTCAGAGTAGACTTAGAAATTAATGGTCTAAAATGAATCTAAATTAACATTTTAAAACCCTTTATAATACTAACAGCTTTTTCTGGTTTGTTTAATTATTAATTACAACATTTATACAGAAAATACGTCAAATCAAGTAGAAATTCCTTTCAAACTAATTGCAATAAATTTTTATAATAGAGAATAACTCCAGAGCTAATTTTCATAAAATCATGGAAAGGCTTGGGTTGGAAGGGACCTTAAAGATCATCTTGTTCCAACCCCCGTGCTGTGGGAAAGGACGGTCTTCCACTAGACCAGGTTGCTCAGAGCACCATCCAGCCTGGCCTTGAACACTTCCAGGGATGAGGCATCCACAGCTTCTCTGGGCAATCTGTTCCTGTGCCCCAGCACCCTCACAGTGAAGAATTTTTTCCTAATATCAAAACCTATTCTCTTTCAGTTTAAAGCCATTTTTCAACCATTCTAGGGGTCATGCACTGAAACAGAACCAAGAAACACTGCCACACAGAGGCACAGCTGCTGGGCAGTAAGGGCATCTATTTTACTGCCAAAAATACTGTGTGTCAAAGTTGTATTTCAAGCCAGAGGCCCCTGGGTTACTGGAGAGAGTCAGCACAAAAGTGTGTGCTGAATCTAGAATTACTTACCACATAAATCATGGTATCCCAGCTGTGCTTATTCATTCTGTCTATAGCAGCTGCGAGATCTCTGAAAGAGATAATGAGAAACTATTTGGACTTTCACTCAAACATACCTCACTACTTGCCTCTTAGAAAAACAACCTGCTTTTTATGGAGGGGAGAGGACTTCCTGAATAGCAGGATCCATGTATGCCTTACACATAAAAAAAGGATGTGTATACTTTGCTGATGACATGTTTGAAATGTTTTCTTAAATCACTACCTAAGAAAATTACTGAGGAAACAGTTCTTTGGTGCAGAGTAAGTCTGGTCTCTGTCTGTCTACTGGGACGTGAGAGAAACAACCCTTTCCTGGACAACTAATCCGGTATTCAGCATTAGCTTAAATGGTACAAAGCTCATCTTCACACACACACTCAAAGGACTGTCACAGGAGAACCACCAGCCTTGTATTCCAGTCTGAAACCCTTCTCAGGGGTCACCACAGCAGCCCTCCAGACCACCTGACTGAGGGAGGGTACTGCCTAAGGAACATGGGATATTGCAGGATGAAACAGAAAAGCATTTGCAATTGCACAAGACTTGTTACGGGACGCTTGGAGGGGGACCAAAGACAAGAAAAGAGAAGATTGTAACAGGGACGGGTGGCTTGTAAGCCAATTGCTGGTTATATGTTTGCGTAGTTCTGTCCTGCACCTTATCAGCACAGTCTGTCCTGTCTGCCCATGAAACTCCATTTCAAACTCTCCTGGGGTGAGGGGGCTCTCTCCTCTGTGTGCACGTGTGTTTGGAGTGTCAGTAGCTGGACCAGGGGACTACAGCTCACGTAGGCCATGCATCCGTGGTGCCAGCGACTGAGGGGACTGGGCATAAGTGAAATGAAGTGGTAACAACTGGAGTCTGACCAAGGGTCACAAGGTGTCTCTGCTGCCAACAGCTGGAGTGAGGGCACACACATCCACGTATGACTGACAGCAAATATCAAGCTGAATAGCCAAGCAAGTAGGTGAAGTATCCTGGAAAGTCTCCAGATGTGCCTTCCAAGATGAGGCACGCAGAGGAGTCTGTACTGTTGGCATCAGAGGGTCCAGCCCAGCTGCTGGACAGAGCACAGGGACCTCCAGCTACTGGAGGGATACATACTGTATGTACAATACATATGTACATGACTTAAATTATTGAATAATATGTATCACTAACATAATACAAGTATATATATATATCAATATATATCACACACACGTGTATCTATACACATACATACGTATGTGTCTATTTCTTCACAGTAATAGATTCCCATGCTAATCACCCAGAGGGTAACAAAATGCCAAATGTGCTGAGTGGTTTTGGCCCTGTGTGTGGGCCTACTGAGATCAGGTGCTCAGCCTTACTCCTGGCTGACCCGTGGGCATGGAGCTGTGGCATCTCTGTCTCTATTTGGCTACAGGATTCAGCAGCTCCCTAACGTGCAGGATTGACTGTAGCATCTCTCTAATACCCTTGCCCTGAAAAGCTGTACAGAGTTTACCCTGAGGGCTAGACACTAGATTTATTTACATTCCTGGCACAAAGAAACTGTTAAGGCTTCCATATTAAAATACCCAAGAGGAATTTTAGGATACAGATGAGACGGCAGGAAAACAGCAATAAAATTGATGTTACAGTGCTGGTGGTCCACTGAGTCAATGAAGAGATGGCTGAACAAGCAATTTTTTCTGTATTACATAGTCAATAAACATTTTAAGCAAAGGTCTTTCTAAAACCTTCATTATTTGGCAACTACTTATTAGATCCAGAGATCCCAGCTTTGTTTTCAAAGTTAGTAGCTGGAGAAAGTATTATGATTTATGCAAAGAGGAGATTTACTAACAGATTGCTTAAGGGGAGAAAAGGTATTTAAAAGCTATTTTCATCCCATCATAGTTACACTGCTAGTTTCACTTACGACTATTTGATAGTGAAGGTGTTCCATCCTAGAAATAAAAAGCTTCAAAATCCATGCTATCAGTTACAAATGTGCTCATGTTCAGAAGTCCCCTGGCAAAATAACTGGCAATGAACACAGATGGGCTTACTTGCCTTGTTATATAAAGAGATGTCCCATCACTGCGCATGACGGTGGAAACTGTTGAGAGGTCTTTCTTCTCCGAGAGATCCACAATTCCTGTCCCTTTTCTGTAAGTTGAGGAAAAATACTGATGTCACTGCAAGCTAGCACACAGGTAAGTTCAGGTAAGACTGAGGTCAGAGCCAAAACAAAGGCCTCTTGCCACAAACCCCCCTCCCTCTAGACAGTCTCATTCTTTTTCTTTGAATGACTGTCTCCTTTAAGTCTTTTTGTAAGTTTGCTGTCACCACTGCTGATGCCAGGGAGCAGCCTGCCCACATTCTGGTGCATTCCATGATTACAGATTCCATCCCAGTTCAGCCAGGCATCTCTTTCATCCAGGCAAGGATCTCATCTAATTCTGCTCATTAAATGGCACATGCAGCTACCAAACTAATCAACAGCCTAAAACACCATTAGGAGTTGAACACTGTCATTGTACCCAAATTGTCACAGGCAGGCTTCTGTACTAGTCGCAGAAAAGGAAAATGTAAATTTTAACTGTGACTGCACAAATCCTGATGGTCTTCTACCAGAACAGCTACCAAAACCACCTAAAGAAAACTCTTCTCTTCAGATTATGAACAAACCTCACTCATTGTATCTTGTTTGAGTGCAGCTGAGATGTTAAATAAACTAACCAATAGACTGAATGAGTTCATACATTGTTTTCTGAAGGAGTCCTTTATCTTCCAACATCTTTAGAACTTCCTGGGCCTTCTCTTGGTAAAATGATTCTCCAGAATATTCATCAAAGTGCACTCCTAGACGCTGAGAAGTTCCAAGAATATCAAAAAAGGGTAACATGGTTAAGATTAAGGCTAATCATTTTGCTTTGATTTAAGTCAGATGACAGGTCACAGATCAGATACAGTGCAAAGATTAATTTTATTCCAGAAAATGTCACTTCATTGTTAAAACAAAAGGATGCTTGGATTTTGATTTAATCAATTTCTGCATTAGAATGAATTTCTCCCTGAGTTGAATACGGTGTTGGATATAACATTCATGAGAAATCAGGCATAAACTGGTTAGAGCAATTCATACACAAATTCTGAGGCAGGTCTCTAATTTCCTGTGCTGGAGGTGAAACAAGTGGGCTTGGACACGAAACCAACCCTATTTTAAAAAGGATGCTAAAAGGAATTTTAAAAAGTAAAAGCTGCTCACAAACATTGCTGAGCATACAGAAATCATCATTACCATGAAGGCCGAGGGTACACTCAAGAGAGACAAGATGACCTTAACTGTCAAACCTGGTCAGTTCACCAGTTCAATACTTTTTAGTTTGAATGAAATTGGGAGAGAAAGACCTAGCTGTACCAGACATCATGTGATTGATGATGGGTGACCTTCAAGATGCAGCTGCATACAGCCCAGTACCTACTTGCCCTCAGAGGTCAGCTTTCCACGAGAATTATCAAGTGTCTCACTCAGGAGATCTCAACTTAAGAGTACTTTCTTGGCTCCATTGGTATGTTTCAGGGAAGAAGTTAAAGCACAGCCAGGTTATCTGGATTATAAAGTTTCCCAATTTTTTAAGATTAATTTTTTGGTCAGTGGCACAAACATGTCCCGTGAAATAGCGGACACTGGCTCCACTCCTGAGATCACAGCGTGCAACAGATGGCCGTATATTAGCTCAACGCCACCCGCAGGGAACTCCTGCTGCTGTAATTTCTTACACCCAATTTAATATGCAACATTATCACATTAGATCAGAAATGTGAAAACAGAGTTATCTTCTAATAAAATTTATTACATGGAAACTGTTAAATTTGGTGCGTTGTTGCTGACTTCAAAGACAAAGCAAAACCGAGCAACATTTATCCAACACTCATTTGCCTTGCTGCTTAGCATCACACTCTGAACTTCAGGACTTCTGAGAAGGGAGAGTTAGTCTAAAACCCAGTTACCTGGACACCATTAAATAAAATGTATCTAGGATGTCAGCAACTAAAGTGACAGCCTGCTGGGATGAGAAATCAACTACTGTGCTTTTTCCAAGCAGAATGGGGCTTAACCTGGCATACTGAGAAAGAGCTTCCCCACAACATTCTGAAGTTTATGGGAAAGTCTATGAATTGGTAACATTAGAGCAATCTCTGATCCCAAGTCAGTTCACTGCTTGGCAGTCCCCTGGATGAAAAGGTGCTGTGCACTATGGATTATATTGATGAAGCAATAGAGAAACAGAGACCATTTTACCAACAACACAGAAAAAACATTTGGATGATTTGTACCTTATAAATCCGGATGTATTCCTCAATACTGAGGTCTCTAAATTGCTTCCAAATTGACAATGTCTGCTCATCACGTTCCTCCAGTTTTCTAAAGAAATCCTTAGCCAGCTTTTTTGTGTTTTCATCTTCTGCTGCTTTGTTAATCTGCACATACACCTAAAATACAATGACACTGAAAATGTTGAAGTAGTATAATCCTCTCCTCCAATAAAAAGTTCTACAAGAACAATACAAATACATTTAAAGATGACATTTTTAATGTCAAAATTTTAAAGACATGTTAAAGCAACACATTTCCCATTTAAAGAATTAATGAATTGCCCAAAGCCCAACAGGAAAATGTGCAGCTTATCTTGGAAGAAGACTAATGCCCTAATTATTTACTGCTGTCACTATCATCCTCTTCATAACCCTGAAACAACTGCAGCAGCAAAATACGGAAGAACTAATTTATGCATGAAAGGGAACCTATCATGGACTTTTAAACCACAGACTTGTCTTCAGAGGACCACAAAATTGACATTTATAGCAACTGCACTGCCTAAAATTGAGATAGCAGTTGAAGCAGTAAAATCCTTGATAGACTCAGTATTTTACAAGCTCATATTCATAGGAAAGATTGATTTCACACAGCAACAAAAAAAGCACCATTTTAAAACACATCTCAGTCTTTGATATAGCTAGGGATACAGCTGAACAAACACTTAAAAACTGTGAATAACTGAGAAACTAATTTGGTCTCAAACAACTACTGTTTTAGAATCTTTTGCATCTTGACTGAATACTGTTCTTTACACTTAAAGGCAATTTTTTTAAGGTCATAAAGCCTACATGCTACTGCAATAGCTGGTATTTTAAAGCTTTAGTGCAAAATTCAAGTATTAAAAATTTAAATTCCAAGAATGGACTGAAATTATAAATAAAAATTAAGTAATACACAGTAAAACACAAATATGACTGCTTCTTGTTTTCTCTTTAAATCAGTCCTACAGTTCTCAAACACCTCAGCGTTGAGAGTCTATCAATTTAAATCCACAGGGCTCAGGGATAAGGGAACAAGCAAACAGAATTTACCTGTGTCAAAGAAGCTGGCAAGCTCAGAAGAAGCTACCCTGCCACATAAACAATCTGACTAACATGCACTCAGCTGTTGAGTGTCCAAGTATTCAAACACAGTTTGCTCCTTTGCTAGGAGACAGATTTATACAGAACACTTATCCTGTGACACACTGCCTGAACACCAGAATCAGCCATAGTTCCCATATCCAGTTCCAAGGGTGAAGCATAGCTCAGCTTCTTGGTAAGAGAACACCAGACAGTGCCACACAAGAACCCAGACTGACAAAGCCCCATTAACATGTGAGCTCTTTCTTTTAGAGGATGAGGGCTTGAACATTAGCCATTAATGTAATTCTGCCCACCCCTCCTCATGGGTACTGGATCTGGGCAGGTAAGTACATAAATCCCTCATGTGTATTTGTCCTGGGTTACAATGTATTCTATTACCATGAGCTGTTGAGACCAGGTATAGCGATGTTCCTTGCCTCCTCCCTCAGGACTATCTCCTGTTAATGGGCCATCAGTGCCTTGCCCCATGACTCACCATCCCATTGTGAGATGCTCCGCCCAGGGGGAAGGAACCAAGCATTCCGACCAGGATAAAAATCCGGGGCCTGGAACAGCAGAGGCAGACTTACCTACTGGGACCCCAGAGGACAAGAGCTACACCGCTGGATTTTCCGAGGAAGACCAGACCTTTCAACAGAACCATCACTCCAGGAGGACTGCAGTCACCATCTAATTGGACTGTTACCAACCCCCCGATTATCAGGGGGTCAGGTTTGTGCTCTTGTGACCTTGTCAGTGGGTTGTTTTTTTGCGCTACTGCATTTATTTTATTTTTCCTATTAAATTGTATTTCTGACTTGGACTCTCTCACTAGTTTGCTTTCAAACTAGTACAGTATTGTATATGTGGTACACCCAGCACGGCTGTCGCACAAGGATCACTTCCAAGCACCAAAAGATCAACAACAAGTAAATAGCAGCTCAGATGGTTTTAGGCATATTTGAACGTAGCAAGCCAACAACCAAACCCCTACTAATCCTGGAAAGACAAATCTAGTTGGTCTTCCCTGAACTTACCTCAAAAAGGTGTTGTAAAGGACTGGATTTTAGTTTTTCTTTATTGCCAAAGGATTGGAAGCCAACACCCAATAAGCCTTGAATAACAATTACATACAGAGTTAGACAATAGACCAGAGTATATTGATAAGTTATTTTTGTAAGTCTAGTCTTAACACTGTAACCAAAGCCTTACATTTAAAAGCAATATAACGGTGTATGCTACAAAAAGAAATCAAAAGCATAACCTATTATTCCACTGCATAAACAACCCCCACTCCCTCCAAAATATAATAGCTAGAAAATAGTAAGAAATATTATGTTGATTTTTTTCAATCCCTCATGAAAGGAATTTGTGTTTCTGGACTTGTACAGAAAATTATCTTTTGCACAGCAGCAAGCTTTGTAAACGAGAAGCCACACAGTGGAAACTGTCCAGCAACAGAACATGCTCAAAATTCCTTGTTTTGCTTCCTCCCTTAGTAGTATTATCATTTCAAGGACAATAAGAACTGGGATACAACACAGAATTCCTCGTACCACTCATGCAATGTTTTCAAGGGAATTTTTTGCTGCCTGCTTAGAATATGCAGCTTTTTTTGAGCACCCAGTTTGGCTTCAGGACTTTCCAAAAGCCATCTAAAAGGGCAAGAAATCCCAATCCCAATCTTTTGTCAAAATGAAAAGACCCCATTAGCTCGTTTGGTAATGTAGCAATATTAGCCCATCAGTCTCTTAGATTATCTGAAGCTGACTTTAAGGTCAGCTTATTCCTCTGAGCTGACAAGGACCAGGACCGATGTAGGAATAGGTATGCAGGTATCCCTTTGGAAAACTCTCTGCAACTAAATAGCACTGTCTCAAGAACTTCTCTCTTAGAAACACTGAGTACAGAAGAAGACATGGCAGACTTAAAGAAGAACAGGTTAGGTTTTAGGAAATAAAATTAGTCTAATCCTACTGATAGGGAGTTTACTTAAGGATAGCTTGTTCCATGAGCAATCAGAGCTTGGTTTCCTAATGATCTCTCTTAAAAATTAGTGTATCTAAACATTCCACTATTCAATACTGACTTCACACTCCAATCTCCAGCACAATTGTCAGTCTTTATTCAACCCAAACACATCCTTCCACACATTTTGTGTCTTTCCCAAATTATCCCCAGACCTTGTTACACTCACCAGTTAATGGCAAGATGCAGTACATGTTGAGACTGATTCTGACTTAGAGGTGCTGACTAGTTAGCCAGCAAGCTAAACACAACAGTTAACTTTCTTTCCCAGAGGTCAGTACATTGTATTTCTACCCTTACCCAGCTGCCAACTGTCATAATTCCAAAAGAAATTCACTCTCTTGGAGATATTTTTCTTTGTCAGATCTGGCTAAAGTTGCCCAATGGGTTCAAAATTCATTAGGAAAAGAGTGACAGGAAGACAGATGGACAGATAGTGTGACTGCATAAGCTTTGTTACCTTAAGAAACCTGCCCCAAAACTGCCTAAAGGCTGAGGGCTTCTCTGCTATGTTTCAGCAAAGTATGTTTTCAATTATTATATTTTAAAGCCTCTGACAATAGCAGTTGTAAAACCAGCCGACAGATCGTTAATTACAGCACTGCTGCCAAGAAAGGACCATTACAATAATATTGCTATGCTGTAATTCTGTGAAGCATGACTATTATTTGTTGTAATACCTGCCATATATTTGAGCTGAGCTAGCCCAAACAGAGAGGGGACTACCTACTTTGAAAGAAATAGTTGGAACTACTAGGTCAAAAGCATGATTGTAAGAGCTGTGTGCTCCACAAATAGCACACATGTAAATAATAGGTATTGTGGTCTTTATACCTTCAGGAACCTTTGTATTAAAATACACAAAATTCCTGATATTCAGACTTCAGAGTGCTATTTAGTATCTTCAAAGGCAGACTGAATGAGGTCAGCTGAGAAGCCTTTTATCCACGCAGCATTTCACTGCTTAACTGTCACTGCCGCATTCATTATACAACAGCACAGTGATAAAATTATGTCTAAGGGGCAAAAATGAATGAAATATGCAATGATGAAATTTACCGAATTTTTGGTGAACTAATTCTGTATTCAATTCTCATGAAACAAATCATAAGTGAAGCAAAGCTCTGCTATAAGCTACTGTTTCATCAGAAGCAGGATCAGGAAAGACAAGCTGCAGGGGAAATAATTTAATAAAGAAAGAACGTTCTATTACCGCTCTCACAGTCCTGAGAATGTTATACTGCGCTGTCTAAAATCCAGGAAGTTAGTCTAGAAGGACAACAGGTAGAACTGAACATATTTTAGTTATCTACACTTACTGAATATAAAAATAGAGTGAAAGTAGGGTATTTATGTTCAATTTTTAACCCAATTCTGTTCATAAAATTGATTCCTTGATGTCTCCATAAACAGCAGTACCACTGCCTTGAGGAGACAGCACAACGGCTGGAATAAGCAAAAGTGACCACTTAACAGAAATTGCACTTTGGGTTTGCCATTTAAACATCAATAAATGGACAGTTTCCAGAGCCTACTGCCAAAGTGGTGGGGATTTTTATAGTTGACAGAGGTGTACCAGCTTTCAAGAATGAGGAAGTGGGCATGACTTCCTTTTTTTTTAATGCCTGAAAATATGCCCAAACCAGCTTTTTGGGGAAAATTAGAAAAGGAGAGGAGAATATAGATCAATTTCTAATGCAAGATTAACAACAGAAGTCAACAAAGTTGTGAATGCTATAGATGGGTCAGCTGCCATAACAAAGGGATAGATACAGATCCAGCAAGGGACATAAATGATCTCTGGTCAGGGAATAAATATCAAGCCATGCATCCTCAGGCTGCACTTGAGAGGACTTTACAGTCCCCACTGATCTGACGGACATTTCAGAAGAGGTAGGGGTGTCTAAGTGTGTGCATATAGGACTGATAGTCTTCCAGGCCCTATTCACTTGCACATTCTCCACCTACACACCTCTCTTTTGCTACATTTTAAGGGGAAACTGAGTATTTTGGGGAAAGTGTAGGGATATCTTTAAAGATACAAACTCTCTGGGCCCCAACGTGCCAAAACGTGGTTGTTGTGGAAATTAATTATGTTCTATGAATAATGAGAAAATGAACAACAGCACCACCCCCAAAACCAAGCAACCAAAGAAAAAATCCAAACCAAAACATATAACCCCCAAACTACACGTTTAATTTGAGACAAGAGCTACTGAGGGACAGAAGGACAGTTGGATAAATTTGGTCCTGTTATTTCCTGTACATCAGTACAGGTCAAACTGCTGATGGATCAGTCTGGATTGTTTTGTTCAGATTTTTTAGGAAATGAAGTACATGTTACATCTATGGAAACAAGATATCATTCCTTATGAACGCTGAGTGAATCCAATGGACCTACAAAAACTGAAGCTGGAAACCTAGATCATATTATACAGTAGAAAAGGGCACAGAATAAAAAAATATTGAAACATACCAAACTGCATGCCCCAATCACCAAGGTAATTTATTCTTACTACTTCATGTCCCAGTGCAACTTTGAGATTTGCTATAAAATTCCCTGGTAATGAAACAAAAATGATATTAGTATTCAGTTGTAGGTAGTCTCTCATCCCTATAGAACAATTTTCTGGTTTTGTATGATCTGTATTCAAAATGAAGAGGAAAAGCATCAAATGGAATATGCCATAGAATTCGCTAAAATACCTGATTGACAACTGAAAGCAGCAGTAGCAGTAATAGCAAAGACCAAGTTCCTTTCTGAGCAGGAACAGAAAGGCTGTGCATCTGAACTGTGCCACAAAGTGTCTCACACAACAGGGATAAAAACACACACAGGTGTACGTACATACACATACTGCAAAGTATAAAATCATGAAAAACCTTTTAATGTCTTCTTGTATTCTCACAAATATGTGGCATTATACATAATTCCATCACAGTCAGGCAACCTCAACCCAGGTTAGGCAAGCATTCAAAACTCACAAACTGCTGTTAACTGTGATGCTAAAAAGAGAACATCAAGTCCTGAATCTCTGTAGATTGTTGGAGCAGTTCTGAGCTCTGCACTTAACATACTATGCTCCAAACTTGCCATATTATAGGAGGACTTCTTAGTTCCAGCTGCTCTTACAACAAAAACCCTTCACCTCTTTCCTGAGCTTAGTTATAACCTTAGAAATACATAGAAGAAATACCCACATCCCTTCCTCTACTTTCCTGTGCTTCAAGGGTACCTTTTAATTACATTACTGTTGTAAAGGATGCAGAAAGCTCTCTCTTCTTCTGCTGTTATAACACCACATTACAGCTTGCAGTTACTTGCAGTTACTTTCAATTCTCTTACTTTGGGACAAACATTGATCTACAGAACTATTTTTGAAAGTGTTTTTTTTCTGTAACAGAGGATTTAGAAATGGAACATAAAGAAAGCTCAAGATATGTCATTTCACTCAACTATCTGTCCATGGAAGAGGCAATTACTTTATGTAATTAATAACTATACATGATACATTAAGTGTAATTAAAAACTAATACATTATTAGAGGTAGAGATTTTGTAGGATCTTCTGCTATAACCTACTAGTTTTTATTGTGAGATCAGGAAATGAGGGAGAAATAAAGTTTTCCATTTACCATTAGAGCACTGCACAAGAAATTTATTAATTATTCTATTAGAAATTACAGCAACTGTGTCAGTAATACTGGCATAAAGTAATTAGCATATAAAAGCAAGCTTTCTGCAGGACAGCCACCAAGACATAACCATCTGAACTGCTCTGCAGTCCAGTGCAAATTGAGAATTTAAAATTCAAAGGACTCTCATAACACCTCAATGAAAACTGCCTTGGGTGTCTTTGAAGACCAATTTTTAACTACTTCATTTAATATTCACAGTCATAAAACTATATTATGTGTGACTTAATAAATCTGCCAGCAACACACCACGTTCTTTTCTTCACTGCATAATGAGCAGAAGGGTTTTAATGAGCAAGCTGAGCCTGGCACGGCCACTCACAGCCGAGGAGTGAAATGTTAGCAGTGCTCCCCTGTCAGGGGAAGCAGGCAGACAAAGCAGCCCTCCCAGGAGGCAGTGAAATGCACACTCACCTACTATGGTGGAACGCAGATGTCCTATGTGAAACTTTTTGGCAATATTAGGGGAGCTGTAATAGATTTTTACAAATAATGTTTGTTCAGTGTGCAAAACTGCCAGATCACCAAGTTAAAAGAATTCAATTCATGTACCTAGCAGAGCTGAAATAAAACCTCCATGTTCAATTTTCCTGTAAGATTCCCTGATTAGCTTCTGTCCTAGACAGCAAGTTTTCCTATCCAACCAGCTTTCCCTCCAGCATCAGATAACAGACAGTGTTGTGGTTAAACCACCCCACATCCCAACCCAACAACAACAACAACAAAAAAATCTAACCAAAGCCCAGCTGTGCTAGTGACAAAGAACTGAAAATACCTTCTCCCTTTTTTACATGTTTTGGACACATGGATCATTCTCCTCATGTCTTGATTAGAGATAAATCTGATACCAGGACAAGAGACCTTGTGTACAAGGATCAGTAACCAAAAGTACATATTTCCAGCAATGCCCATCCCCACAAAGAAAAGAAAAACAACAAAAAACCAACTCTCTACACAACTGTTTGCTCAGATTAAAAAAAAAAGTTCAGCTATGAGAATTCAACCTCCAAAATGAAGTCAAATTCTTACTTTCCATGACTATGGAAGCCTGTAGAGGGAATATTACTCAACAAAAATATTTATACATAAAAAAAATCTGAGTCAGCCACTTTTCATTCCATGAGTAGGTGACAGTCAACAAAACTGCACTGGAAAGAAATGTTGGGGGCAGCAATTAACAAGATTTAGCCAGACAAATGCCTGCCTGCTTTAACAAGTCAGGGAGGAAGGTATTAAAGTGAAAAAATAAATGGATTAGTGGCCGGAAATTCAGATTTTGTTGCTTCATAACAAAATAAAAAGAAGCTTTCTTAAAAACTGAATGCTATTGTGCATTAAATGACAATACTCTTAATGGAGGGCAGTGTAAGGCATGAACTCCTTAAGTACCAAAAACACATTCTGGGAAAAAGCCTCAAGTCCCTGAATATAATTTATATTCTACTTGGTGAATATATCAGAATGTCAAATACAGCTAAATATAATCCTGTAAAAATATGGTTCAACATCAGAGGCATCACACTTTACAGCAATGAATATCAACCAGAAAATATCAACCAGCAGATAAGGCAATTACCTCAAAGGACCCCTCAGATGTGCTTACCTGAACTCAATCACTGCCTTTTGTCTGGGAACTGTAGAGAAAAGTTCACTTTTTACTCCATACTCTGAGCCATCTTTGCACACCTGCTGCAACACAGTCTAAAGCACAATTGACAACAAACAAACAAACCCACACACAAAAGTTTCATCAACAAAAAGCATCACCAGGAAAACTGTTTACCAGCCTCAAAGGAGACTGATCCCATATCCTTTATTCACATTAGTAATTAGATGGCTGGTTTGCCAAGCAAACAAGGTCTCATACACTGATGAAAATGCGACTAACTTTTGAAAGCTGTATCTGATCAAATAAAAAATTTAAGAGAAATTGTAAGCAGAGTTTTGGTGAAAATAAAGGCTTAATTTTGTAAAAACCTTCTACTCTTTTAGTGCCAAAGAAAGCCAACTCTTCAATCCTTATGTGTCCAAACGCCCCTTCTTTCTCTCTCCCATCTGCAAATCTGTAAGGCCACTATGAATGATCTGTACTAAAATGTGTCTGCTTTGGAAGTCTGGAGACTGTGTAAAATGCCTTAAAATACTCCTCAAGACAGTTTGAATGAGTATTATCAGTAATGTGCTCACAGCACCAAGTCAGTCCCTACATAAACTGAAATGTGTAAGGTCACACAGGCAAATGCACTACAGACCTAATCTATGAAGCTGTATGCACTGGACAAGCTTCCTGAAGATAACAGAAGCCTTTAACAAAGTGAAATAAAATGGAAATCTCACTTCATTCAGTGGAAATCTTTCTCATTTTTCCTACTCAAAAAATCACTGTAACATTTTTCTGTAACAGCTATTGATTTTTTTTTTAAAGGAACAGCATCTGTAAAAAACCCTTTAATTCTGTTATTATGCCACCTAAGAAGGCAAGCTAGACACATACACAAAATTTACTTATAGATCTATTATCTAACAGCCATTGGCTCGTTATGTATATGTATGCTTCAGTCAGGATATTGAGGAATACATCTTCCCTTTGGGTTTTTTCCCCCCTTGATATTTTTTTTTCCCCAGCAAAGTGTGTAATGAAGGATCTGCTATCAAATACTTCCATTTCAGGTCAAACCAAGAGTATTTACAAGATCAAAACTTTGAGTTGTATACTGTAAAAACTCCAAGTAGATGTAACCAAGCCTGCCTTTTAAAGCACACAGAAAGGGGAAAAAAGAAGAGTTATGATTATTAGTGAACAGTGGATGCATTGTTTCCTCACAAGAAGAAATTTTCTTCAGCCTCATTCCAAATTCTAGGCCCACATAACAAATCAGCAACAGGGATCCTCAAGGAACACTTGTGAAAGAGAGTTTTACATAGAAAATACCTTCCTAAAACAATAGTAGGTATTCTATAGTTTTATGCTGAGAAATTTATTTTTACCTTAAAGCACTTGAAAGACACTACTCACCTTTGCTAATAATTCCCTGTTTATTGTAAAATTCACTGTTCCTGGACCAGCGCTGATTTCACTCACTACTGAATCACATTTTAGCTAAGAGAATAAAACAAAACAGAAACTCTAAATGAAAACAGGTGAACTGGAAAACTGTAATTCAATCCACTGTAAATATTCATTTAATCCACTGTAAACATTAAAAGTTATTTATTGGTTTGAAGCAATCACAAGTGGATCATTTCATCAATGCTGTTGGAAAAGCGGTGATTTTATTATTTCCCATCCATGCTTAATAAGCTCTGAATATAACTCAGCTTGAAATGTCACACATATGTTCCACTTCAGACCCTGCCTATGCGCAGTCTGTGTTTTCTTTTGACTGGGAACAGTAGTTGAACTCTTTGTACAGACAAAAGCTGAGTTACATTTGACAACTTACATGGTGGCTGCCAGCACTTAACAAAAAAAAAAAGTTTAGTGACAACGTTCAGCAGTACCCAGTGTCACAAAATAAAGATATTAAAGGCCAATTTATTAAAAGTTTCATTTACAATTTCCATAAGGCACATGTCTTGAAAGTTCTGAACCCATAAGGCATATTTGGCCAACCAACACCTAATGTCAACACAAATTTGGGTCTCTTCACAGGCCAAGAGCTTTGGATCTCAACCTGTCAGGAATGAGAGTTTCCTATTAAACTAGCTGTCTTTCACAGTCAAGAAATTGTCTAAGAAAATGAAAAAGAGGGATGGAAAGTACATAAAAATATGACAAAATCACCTTATCACTCAGTTAATATCTTTGAGAGAGGCAAGCTATACATTCCTACTGAAGCACATCACTATGAAGAGGAAATTTTATTCCCATGCTAGGTCTCCAGCTTAAGACAGTGACCTAACCAGGAGAAATCATAGCTAGCTTTGAAATTCTTTCATTTCCACAAGCTCTGCTAACAACAAATTCCAATGCTAACTAACAAGCTACGTGAAAAGAGCACTTATTGTGTTGACACTGAATTTCCTACCTTACTGTTTTACAAATGGTCCTTCGTGCTTATGGGGCAGACAGAAAACAGAAATACCCACTGGACTTTCTCCATAAAATTTGTTCTGATAAAGGTTTTCTATGTAATCTGTCATTTGTCATGTCAGTAGCTTTTATCTCTCTTTAATGTGAGTGCTCATTTGTCCTCTCCATAGCTTTAACAACCTCTCTTCCAAGTGCCCTGTGGTCCTTTAGTAACCAGATGTCCCTGTACCCAAGGCTTGGAGCAGGATGCCACTGAGCAGTACAGAAGCACTACAAAACCCAACACAATGTGCCCTCCACAAAGAACTAACAGTACAAAAATGAAACAAGAATCAGCCAGCCAGATGAAATCAAAAACCCATGGAAACAAGACCCTTCTGACAATTTTCAGTACTTCAGAGCACATTGCTTCATTTATTGTCTCACTGCCCTATTATTAGGCTATTTTAGTCAACTGGAAAAACTTCCATCTCTTTTTGCCTAATCTAAATACCTGTATTTCAAATATGGTGACCCATTTCCTCAGAAGTCACTAAGAACATTCTGTTGAACCTTGAGGCACTCCATCAGCTGTTCATCATGACAAAAAACTGGTAACTGCCTGCATTTTTCTGCCTCTCTGCTGGTTTTTGATATGCAGTTATATTTAGCTAGTTTATACACTGCTTATTACACAGTAGTACTGCCTTCTTTGGAGATGGCATAACCAGTCAAAACAAGTTAAACTAAATGCATCTCCTTTATTCACCACCCAACAAAAAAACATTCCTAAGAGAGTATGGATTTTTTTTTCCCCTTTGCCTAGTTGGCACGGTCTATTGATTTGGGGGGCTTATATTGCTGTTCTTCTTTACTGTTAAAATTGCTCTTCCATGTAAAGCTGTACAGCTAAATGTCTCATGATTATTTACTGAGCCACAAACAATAAAGAAGGGAGGAAACTTGCAGCTTCCTAAACACAGGGAATAGCAGCTGTTTCTAAAATGACACACAAGGGAAAAAAAAGCCAAACTTGTTACTGTGATGATACAGTCATTGAAACAGATCGAGAGGGAGGCTGTATAATCCCTGGACAGTTTTAACACCCGACTGGATTTCAGAAGTCCTCAGCAACCTCATCCAAAACACTTGTGCTAGGGAGGGTATGTGAACAGGTAACTTCCTCAGGTCCTTTCCAACCTGAATTATTTCATGTCTCTAGATCATCTTTAAGTTGTTTCAGAACTTTTGGTTGTATATCTGTGCATCATCATTTCTTCTTTCACCTGAGTCAGAGTATTTATCTTGCTAGAAGAACGGGTCCAAGATATGGATAACTTCAACACCTCAGCAGTGACGAATGACATGAGAAATAGTTTAGCTTCTCTTAGCTTACAACTGGTTTTATTTGTCCTTTTTTTAAGTCTTAAAACCTTAGCTACTGCCATTTCCCAAACTAACACACCTGAAAAAACTGCTGTTCCAAGAAAACTCAATTTCAAGCAGTTAAGGATTTGAAAGTTTGGCCTGTTTGTCCCACAGGTTGACTTTATCCAGTGCCTTTCCAGAGCTGGGTTTTGCAGTATTTGGTTCTCGAAGCCGTCACACACTCAAATTCTTCCTCAAGTGCTGGGCAACAGCACAGACCATGGCACACCCTTCAGATACCCACCCAACTTCACCAGCACTATTTACCTCCAACTTCTTGAAAACAACAATTCCGCAAGAACCTTAACCAAGGCTGCTTCTCCAATTCCCTGTGAAGAGTCTGTGTACAATTACAGTAAGTGCAGTCATAAAACTACTTTGACCCAAGCAGATGCTTGGAGAGAGAGTATTTTTTACCTTATGATGTCCCTTACACCTCTAGTCTGTAAGTCCATTATTGCATAAATCTATGATGAATTCATTAGCATACCCTTTCAGCAAGCTGCTCAGCTTGAAGATGCAGGTCTTGTGCTAAGCAATTACTAGAACTGTTTTCTATTACAGAAGCAATGGAGAGCTGGAAATCAGCAACATGCCTAAAAAAAAAAAAAGAACATACGAAAATCAGGAGAAAAACCCCATTGAATTGCTGGGAAGATCTGGCAGATCCAAGCTGACTCTGCCTACGACAAGTGTAATCGCCAAGCATAGCCCAGTCACAGATATCTGAAGGTTCACTGTGTTTAGAAAGCTGGACTAGAAGGCAAAATACCACCTTTGCTCTAGTACAGTCAGAAAGTAGATATGGTGAGAACACCATCTCAGAATAAACAAAAACTATGCTCATGAGTAAGTAAAATTTAGTCGCTAACATTATTGCAACTCTTGAGCAGGACACTGAAAAAACAAATCCCTTATCACTGCACGCTGGCTCTAAGCAGTTTTACATTCAGATCATCAGTGTTGAAGCATCTGCCATCCATGCACTGCTGATAATTTGTACAGGCTTGTAAGCAATTATATTTACTTTGAGCTTGCTTGAAAAAATACAAGGATTTAATTTGATTGAACTATCTTATAATTAGATTGGTATAAAAGGTTTGGAGGTTTTTTCTGTATTTTTTCCCTAAAGTTCTGTTAAGCTTTTGCGGTAATAGGCATGACATAAAACATGACCAACATTGTAAGATAAAATATAAACAACTACCGTTTTTTGGAGACAGGAACTGCAGATATGGACTTTATTAAATTCTCTGGTGGCAGATCCAAAACTTTTGAAAGCTAAATTGAAAATAAAGAAAAAGCTGGCTTAAGCACAAAGACAAAAGATCCAAGGAAAAATACTGCTCCATGTTTAAATACCCACAGGCATCTTTTATATCAGAAATCAAATTTCAACCCAGGTGAAAAAGAAGCAAAGACTTCATAACTATTATGAACAACGCAATAAAATACAGACCTAAGAGATGTTAAAGGAGCCTTAGGAAAAAAGGCAAGGCAAAATACCACAGAGGGTTGGGGTTTTTTTTTTCCCCACGAAGGATCCCATCGAACCCTCGTGTGCCATTATGGACTGAAGTAGTCATGGAATGACAGAATAGTTTGGATTGGTAGGGACCTTAAAGATCATCTCGTTCCAACCCCTGCCATGTGCAGGGATACTTTCCACACCAGGCCAGGTTGCTCAGAACCCCATCCGCCCTGGCCTGGAACACTTCCAGGGACGGTCCCCACACCTCCCTCACCTCACCCCAATCCCAGCGGGAAACCCAGGTACGTGCCCGGGGAGGGGACGGGCGGGGCGGGGCGAGGAAGCGCGCGCCCAGCCCGCGGCTGCGGGTCGCGCCCACTGTGAGACGCCCGCGCAGGGGGGACCCGTTGTGGGGCCACGCAGGGGACGTCTGGCTCAAGGAACACTCCCGCTCCGCGCCAGCCGCGGGAAGGAGCGGTGCGTACCTGGGAAGCAATGCTCCTCCGGAAGGAACCTGCTGCCATGGCCACACCGCCCGACGGAAGCTCCACGGCCGACCCTTATCCCCCCGCCTCGCTCCTTTCGGCCCGCCCAGAGGCGGGCTGGGCCGTACCACGCCCAGGTTACAGGGGGAAGAGGCCATTGGTTGCCCTGGGAGCGGAGGAGCTGCGCAGCCCGGCGCGGAGA